>JAZHYW010062283.1:0-36809 GCA_037355805.1 Ixodes ricinus | reverse complement strand
GTGCGGTGGCGCTACGAGCAGAAAGTTCTGATATGCCACCAACAAAGTTTTGATAGCAAAAACTGTAGTGTTAAAAAAAAAAAAAGTTTTGTTGCGTGCGTTGTAAAATTTGGATGTGCGGCTATAGAGCCACGCGTAGTAAAAATGTTGTGATTTTGGAAAGTACTGGTAAACACTGCAATATTATCATCATAATCTAAACCTTGAGACAAGGAGAAGTCCATGTGTCGGGGTTTAGATTGGATATTTCCTATCCCACTTGCTTGCATACTTTCACCTCCTTGCAAAGGTTACCGTAGCCACGGACGGCATAAGCCTATGCTTCAGCAGCATCTCGGCGAGCATGCGCACAAGGGCCGCCGACGACTCGATCGCCGTCTGGCCAGGGCTCGTAGCGCAACACTGCCTTTACTCAGCAGGGAGCCCTGAAGGTGTGCTCGAAGCATGAAAACAGCGGGATCAGATGAAAGGCAGAGGGCATTTACACCACGAACAAGCAAAGCCGATGCAAAGGCATGCGCAAACATGAATAACGGTAGAAAAATGCCGTCGCTCGCCACTATGAAATGCGTCCCGCAAACTCAGCAATGCACAGCTGCACCCCCCCTTCCGTGCCACCCATACTTCCTCTAACTTGACGGCTACCTTGTTGTGGCGGGCACGCCAACGAAACGATCGTTGGGATACGTAGCAATCGCTACAGCTGAGCGCAGCGCAGTTTACCGTGGTTCCGGCTGCGAATGGCCGTCGACTCAAACTCAATTACCAGCATGGTGGTTACTGGTGTTCGACGTCATCATGCGACATAGCTGCAAGGCATGTATTAACCCCTTCCCCTGGCAAATAGCGGAAGCATGCTTTCTGAGCAGATTCTTGTGCCCGTCGTCAGATGCGAGCAATCCTGTCTAGTGCTGCTGGTAGATCTGGAGCCAGTGGAGTGCTCGCTGAGCGGCTCCAACTAATTCGTGGGAAAGTAGAAGAGCACGTCAAGCAAGCCGGAGAAGTTCTCTGCGCTGCCTTTTCCAAAGAGTTTGATATGTAGTCACTTGCAACATTTCAGTTTCAATTGTTGTGGCAGCCAAAAAGCGATTGCACCAGTGGCCCTTGACGATAGAAAGTCATAATAATATCGGAGAGACGCGGTGTTGTTACAAGCCTCGTTACTAGCTGTTTGAAGGTCGGCGAAGCAATACCAGTCAATATGCCGAGGTGTCGACGTTCCCGCCAAGCAGCCAGTGTTTCGATTAAGAACTGTAAAAGTCGCCTTTACTTGGGGGTACACTTATTATTACGCAAGAAGGGTATGTCGATTGGTTGCCTTATACGCTAAGGCAGTAAATACGAGCCTTCACTGCCGTACGTGGGGCTGGTGAGGCACTGTGAGGGTGGCAGTGGAGAGAGAACAGCCAAAACAGCGCTGCAGCAGCGGTGTTGGCTGGCCGCACAGCGGAAATGCCAGCAGTCAGAGCAGCTCCTGCTGCATTGTGTGCCCCTAAAGAGTCTGCCGCCGGCCGCTTTGGCTGAACCTTCATAAGCTCCTCCCCTGACTATGCTACTGAATGCAGGATACCCTTGTTTGGTTTCCAATTATTTGGCAGTAGAGCTGTTACATGGACATTCTCCTTTTGCTCTTCCTCACAGTGAAGAACTTTGACTTTGCCAAGAAACTTGGCACACACCCTTCTCTGCTGGACAGAGCCTTCAACCGGCCAAGACTCGAAACGCTCAATAAGGAATCCTCGGCGAGGTGCCCTGATGAAGTTATCCAAGTAAGCATCTGTGAACACGGTCGGCACTTCCGCCCTTTACACAAGCGTTTAAAATTGATTTTCGTTAAAAGGGCACTGACACGTCAAAATCTTTTTTTATTTATCCGAAACGATTGAAAACGGTGCCTGGACATTTCCCCAAAATTCGAAACTTGGAGACTCGGTATTTGTGAAGTAAAAAAAACAATTTCCAAATGCCGAATCTGAAGTTTCCGCGCGATCCGCACTAGTGCAGTGACGTCAAATATTGAGCTGTCCTGCGAGTCGAGTTCTTTCAGCCTCCGCGCCTCCGCTCCGAACCGCCGTTGCCGCCGCGACCCGAAGTGTCGTGTTCGCCAGTGTACGGGGAACAACCAGTTTCCTCCGTGTGTGCCGTGCCGCCTATCGCTGCAAGCAGACGACGCTTGACGTCTCGTCGGTTTTGTATAAAAGGCTGCCCCTGCGGTGTCGCAACCAAAACTACGATACACAGACACCAAACCCAGTTGCTTTGACCGTTTGACGATTTCCTTTTCTAAGTCTGAGAGGTCGTCGGGCACCTAAAAATTATCACTTTGTCCGATTCCCCGACTCACCGATCATCGTCTGCGACATGCGCCGAGCGCCGCCATGTTTTTCGAGGGAGGAAAAAAAAAACCCGGAGGCGCCATCACACCATTCTCTGATTTTTGATATTTAAAAAAGAAGGGCCGTAGTGCGTTCACAATTGCAATAAAAAACATGTTTTGCGATTGCCGTTATTAAATGCTATAGAAATGTCGCCTATAAAGCTTCTAAATTTCATGATATTTGACGTCGCAAATCAAAAGAAGCGAGGAGGTGAGGAGCGGGAGAGAAAAACGCCAAAATAAATAAACGCGTGCGTGCAATGGCAAATTTTTTTTTTCGTTGCGGTATTTTTTGTTTGTTTATGACTACAACTTGCATCGTTTTAGACAGTAAAAAAGATACGACCTTTGGAATGTCAGTGCCTCTTTAAGGCTAGCCTCTGGTTTTTCAAGATGATCCAGTCTATCATTTTTCTAAACCCAGATTGTACCTTTCTCACTTCATGGTGAACATAAAGGGTCTTATGTCTATGTTCTGTCTCTGCTTTTCAGGAGGCTACGAAGGAAATGAAGAGGAGCTATAAGGAGCTGTCAAAGCGTCTCATGAGGGAAAAAGAGCTCAAGGTGGTCGGGCAGAAAATGGAAATGAAGAAGAAACTGCTCGTGAGTCACGTTTCTTTCGAGGCATCACCTGAGGAGAAGAGCGCATTGACTACCTAGTCCTCAAATCCTCTATTTTGACACACACACCAAAGCATTTTGAATCAAATTAATTCTTTGCATAAAAAAATGAACCCAACCCCCCCTTCCAGTCGCATTACTCTGCAAGTTTCAGCAAATGTCCAACACAGAAAGAAATTTCTCGATTACCATAAACCAAAGATCAGAAGCACATCAATGATAAAAAATAATCGCTGTATAAAAAGATAAAACCAAGGAATTGAAACCCAAACAGTCATACCTAAAGCGACAAAATAATACACATTCATTTTTTTAAACTTGTGCAAACACTTCACTTGCTTTGCAATATCAGCTCCCATGAGGTTTAAGTTTCATAGTAATGGGAGCTATCTCTGATATTTAGCCAGTAAATAGAAGTAGTCTTTATTGATGCGAGTTGCTCATACTTGCCCCGAGACCCAAAGTGAAACCCCTTTGGAATTTGTTGTGTAGCATCGCTCGCGTAAAATTACTGTGACTACGTATTTTGCTATTCTGCAGATGTTACATAAGGCACATGACACAATTGTTCTTTAAAGGACAGAGCTTTCGAAGATAATCAGATGCTTACAACTTTTATAAAAGTGCCTTCAGCATTTTCCAGCAATTTGCCTTGAGATAGAATGAAAGAAATGTAGACCACCTTTGCATATTTCACCCGCACTATCCCACCGTGATGTCATTGTCGTGTGCAATAATTATTTCTTGAGAATTGTTGAACCACTTTCTTTTTACAAAGCGTTGAGGCAAGAAGACTAAACGTTGTCATCTTAGGAGTGTGTTTGCCTTGAATTTTAATGCAGGACAAGAAACATCCGCCCATGAAGAAGGTGAAAGAAGGCACAAAGAGTCTGCTCCAGTCTACCTGTGGAAGAAAGAAAGGAAGCGGTAAATAAAGAAGACACGTTTGGTTTACAAACAAGCTTACTGTTTCAAGCAACCCCATCTGCTCTTGAATGGTGCTGCATTTTCAAAACCGCAATTTACGACTCGTAAGTAATGTTTTTGAATTTCTGGATTTGCTATGAAACATTATCCAATTTGGATTTATTCCAGTCTCTTCTGCCTCGTTCAGCAATAATAAAATCTATCCTCGCCTCGCAATGTAGGCCGTCTCTGGGCACAACAGGTGCCAGAGGTTATTTTGAGAAATTAGCAGCCACCTGGTTAAGGGACACACCCCCCAAGGGGTCAACTTTTGAACCCTTGTCCTAAAATTTATTAAATTTACAGGGGGGCTGGTGGTCATGCTAGAGGGTGTGTAACAAAATTTCAGGTCTGTCGGTTAAATGAGAAGGAAATTAGAGTAGCTTCTATCAGCAAAAAACACCTACATTGTTTAGTTAATCTATCGTCAGAAAATTATCACAATATTCAAGATTTTTATTTGCTAGATATGTAGCAGAACGTTTTTTCTAAAAAGTCATTTATTTCGATAACTTTTCTCTTCTGCAAAAGTGGTCAACTTTTTGGTCTTCTGTGTCTTTGACAAAATGTCAACATTTTTTATAAAAGACATCTGTAAACTCACAAAAAGCCATAGCCACATTCCTTGCTAAATTTCAGTCAGGCAAAGGGAAGAATGAGCCTTCCCTGTTTTGCCATTATCAAACGATAGATTGACTAAAAGGGAGTCTACACGAAAAAGTGGAACAGAGAAAAATGCATTCAAAGTTCTCCATACCCTACCTTTTCTTTAGCTTTGGTGGACCGAAAATAATTTATAAAAAATTAACTATGCAGTGTAAACTAGTGAAAATTTAGTTGAATACTCTCTAGATGTTGGTGGATGTAAATGTCATTTTTCAAAATCAACTTTTTTGCAAAATGTTTTTTTCTGGCATGCATGCTTATAAGCGTGCGCCCGGGTGATACCATGACTGTGGAGTGCATGCTTAAAAGCATGTTTCAAAGGCTCTGGTAGTGCCAAACACGCTAACGGTTTGCTAAAAGTCCCTAATACCCCTGCCCCACGGTAAAGTTTAAAGGGATTGTCCGGTAAAATTTTGTCTTTCAGAAAGCAATTAAATTATATTGTCTGCTTTTAGGAATATCATCCGCACAATATCCGAATTTTGAATCCTCCGCCACTCAAGTAATTCAATATTAAATGGACCCCAACTGCTCAGATTGCACCTGCAAAACACAGCGTTTTCGGTGGCAACAGCGGAAGCTCTGCACATCAGGCAGAAAGAGCCACCTCAGCTTTTGGCTGCTGTCTCAGTAAAATACCTTCGTTCTAAGAAAGACAGGATTTACAGTATTGAGAGAAGCTTAGAGTGGCGGCACTGCTGTCCCTTCGGGGCTAAAGCCTCTCGATGTGCTTGCGTTTCTCTTGCAAGTACCGTCAAACGTGCTAGTGCACAAGGCCCCTGTCTCGAGTGGCCCTTGGAAGCAGATAGACCCTTTTCGAAATTCAGTGCCATCTGGTGGCTCAAATAGCAGTTTACCTTTTGCTGTACTAATGGCGGTAATTGACCTGCAATTTGTGGCATTTTTCCAGGCACCACCCCTTTTGCTTGTCAACAGCACACAAGAATGTGGTCTTTACCTTGCGATTCTTTCTGGGTCTCAGTTTCGATGGTGACATAAATACAAGCTGTAGAAATGAAGCACAAACCCACACTGACAATGTGAAAAAATTTTATACATCTAGGGGCTTTAAGGTTGGTTGTGTGCTACTAACAGATTGACCGGACCTGAGTTAGAAATGAATGCTCATGCAGCTCTTGCATTCAGCTCCTGCTTCGCATCGTGCTAACGTCTTGAACGTATAGGCCTCAAATCATCAGCTTAGTGGCATCTGCAACTTCTTCCTTCGTCACTAAACAGAAGGCCGCCATTTGTATGACACATATGCCATTCCTCCTGGATGGATGTTAATGGTTGTGCACTCTGTAACGGTCGGTAGCTTGTGCCACGTAGCCTAAGTTTAAAAAGACAAACATATGATTCCTCCCACCCTTCTAAGCCTATTTTCTCCCCCTATCACCAGACAGTATGGGATATCACCACAATAACCTTTAAGGGATAAAAAAAAAAAAACTAAAATTGGGAGATTTATTTTTTTCTTCAGTAAGGAGGTCTCGAATTTTCCTCCGGTCAAGCCTTGTCGGCATTACCCCAGCGCTAGTCCTACAGGGAGACAGGGTTGAGACGTTGGACCGAAGCCACCTGGCAAGGAGTCCCAATTTTCCTCTGTCCCACTTGTCCCCAGCTGTGCTAGTTAGTTGTGTATCATTCAGTTTTCCCCAGATAATTTCCACCAATCTTCTAGTCGCCTCTTTATGACTGTAATCCTATCCTCTTCCCTCCTTCCATCCTCGCCAGCAAAACCCAGGGCCCTGGACAAATCCGTTACCCTTCAGGGGCGGGCGGGGAGAAGCCCCGTGCACTTCAAAACCAAGTGCTTAGTGTCTCACTCTCATTATGGTAGGCAGCGCATAATGTGTCTGTCTCCTGAAATTTAGCCCTATACGTCCTTGCCCTCTAAACTCCCGTTCTTGCCTCCAACAGTAAAGAACTTCCCAGTAAATTGTCCAACACATTGTCTTTTTTATGGCCCGTTTTCGTGACCTGTACATTGTCAGAGCTGATTTTTCCAGCATTCTTCCCTCCCACATTTTCCTTTCTGCCTCTTTCTCTTCCTTTTCCACTAAAGTACTCTGCTCAGCCCCATCAATAGAGTGTAGGTATTTAAGTGTAAGCTTTCAGGTTTGATTAATTAAAGGTTTGAGCGTGTTGGTGATTTACATTGACTTAAAACGAAAGATACACACAAGAGGACGACACAACGCTTTCGACTTTCAACGACAGATTTACTGGGGCGGACAGCCGCTCAGAGCTCGACTTGGGGAGGCGATGGGGAGGGGGAGGGGGATGAGAGGAGATGCAAGAGACATAGGGAGACCGTTGCGGGGGCGAACGCAGCGGGCGGTCGGGAGTCTGGTCTGTGTTTCCTCCTCGTGGATGACACCTCGCGTCGCTTCTTTTGGTTGGTAAAAACTTTATTGTGGTAAAAACTTTATTGCGCGTCAATTCTTGCCGTCGGGGTCGCGGCGGAGAGCGGGGAAAGCCGGAAAGGGAACGGGGGGGGGGGGGGGGCGGGGGCTCATCGGAATTCCTTGGGGAAGGCGCAAGACGGACCAGAGAGTCAAGCGAGAACAGAAGGCGAGAAGTAAGAACAGAGGGCGGCTTTCCGGGGTTGTTTTTGCTTGCTATTGTTTTTTTCTTGTAAGCTCTAGTGCCGCGCGGGCTGGGGCTCCCCACCCTCGCAAGAAGCGAATCTCTTCTCCGAGAGTGAAAGAGAGGGGCTGGAGAGGGCTGTCGACCCCCCCCCCCCCTCCCCCCCTTCTCGGAGGGCAATTTGACATGGGTGGACCCGCCGGTGCACAAGAAAGAATGGGAGAATGGTATCCTTACAAATTTTTTGCCCCCCCCCCCTCCCAAAACGGAGTTCTGGATCCGCCCCTGAAGCCAGCCCTGTTTGGGCGAGAGGCGTTCGTGTGAAACACGTGCTCCTCTTCACGTCACACGGATCCGCCGTGGATCAAGAGTTAAGCCTCGCGATGCATGCAGACGACGACGACAAAGGCAGTCGTTCTATATCGGTCAAGCATTAACTGTCGTTCACACCAAGAACAGAGGGCACTTGTTCACAATGTCCGGTGCCTTGTAGGAACCACGACCTATGCTGCTAGGAGCACCCCGTAAATCAATCTCTTTGCTGCTAACGCTCCTCTCTCGCCAAGTGTGCTCACAAGCTACCGGCGCTGCTCCAGTATGGACATCGCTACCGTGTTGGAGCACATCGGCGACTTCGGCAAGTATCAGCTGTACGTCCAACTGCTCACATGTCTGCCACCGGCCCTCTGCGGCGCCCATCAGCTCGCGCACGTATTTCTGGCGGCGACGCCGGAACACAGGTGAGATGACGACGTCCTGCACTCTTTGGTGCTGGGTTTGTCCGCGCTTTATTAGCCAGACATCGCTGCGGAGTTCCATTTCAAAACAAACAAACAAAATGTTTGTTTTTTGGCGTTTACAGCAGTTTGAATTTTTCCATTACCGGGATGCGTAACTGTGATTCGTATTTCGCGTGGCCAACAACTCGAAACGATAGAAAGTTCTGTCACGTCCCTTGGGCCTGCTGGTCGCAGCTGAGGAAGAATTGATGGACCAAAAGCATGTTGCGGGTCAAGATTGAAGAAAGAGTAAACGCGATCGGCCGGAGTTACACGGCGGCGCCAACTGTCTTTGAGCCGCTAACAATCATTGAGTTCAACTGAGCTGGGCTACCTCAGTTATACTGTATGTTGTACCGCAAGAAAAGCTACAAGGTGAAACGGAGTATAACTGACGAGGGTTCGCCTCACTAGTAGAGCTAAACATGGCGGCGTCCGCCGCATCGCAGCCCATGTACAGTGTACTAGAATACGGGGTAGTGTTGGGACCGGAGCGGCTCGCGTGAGGCGTGTGGTGTAGATCGCGATAGGTGCCGACACCGGCGCATCGGCCGTAGGGTCAGTATGGTAGTGGTTGTGCGCGTGCACCGCGTGCACGCGCACGTGCGGCGACACGTGCGGACTGCAGCGACTTTCTGCTGCCTTGTCGACTGCAGCGCCGCGATTGTTGTCTACACGCGCACCCTCACAAGTTCCCCTTGTCGAGTCGCACCGGTCCAAACACTATCCCGTATTCTACAGGATTTCCCGCCCATAATAATCCAAGTGCCCGCTTTTTTAATCCGAGTGTCCCTGAATTTAATTCAGCTGTACACCAATTCAATCCAAGTGCCAATGAATTTAATCCAAGTTGTCAACAATTTAATCCCAACGCCATTCATTTTAATTCAAGAATCACTCAATTTAATGGGTTATCTCTGTGAATTAACTATGACTACTAACTCATATGTTACAACTGTATTATAGCTCTAAGTTTCTTGCAACTCATGAATGACTTTTCACTGTATATGCGCGTTGCGTGACTGGTTTTCTCGTGAATTTTTATGGATTTTTTAGACCATAATACTTCATCTTCAACTTTATTGTTTTTCTCCAGGGCAGAGGGGAGGGAGATAAAAAAAAGTTGACTGTTGTCGAAGTATTTGGTTGTCGTTTGACAGAGGTTCTCCTCCCCGCCAGCAACAAGAGAAACTATTTTACATACTTGTGATCCGTACAACGAAGTTTATATAGAAGCAAAACACACGCCATTAAACCAAAAAAAGATCTGAGATACGTACATTACGAACATTTTTTCAAGGTCCCATCAAAACTAAGCACAGATAAAGCTAGAAAAACAAAGCACGAATATCCTTTCTGCTCAAACTCATCAAACCTGAGCAAAATCTATGTGTTTACCATTTATAACATTGGGCAACGAGAACTGCAGTATCTGGAGGCTGTAGCCTGTTCTCGAGCAAGGCGTTGACCATGTGTCAACACAACGGCTTGTATATGCCGGCACCCTCCGCTTCGTATTGGCGACTGATAAAAGCAAGTTGATTTTGCCTTACAGACGTTTGATATGTTAGAAGCTCATAATTGTGTAATGCTCCGTAATTGAAAGTATGTGAATACACAAGGTTTTGGAAATGTTGCAATGTGTGATCGTTGAACTCCGCATTGCACACACTCGGATGATTCTGTTCTGGAGAACATGCAAGTGATGCGTATTTTTAGCCGTTGTACTACTCCAAACAAGGAAGCGGTAATTATAGCAAGAGTAAAGAGGGAGTTGTAAAGAAGGGCTGAGACCGAAAGGGGTACTATATGTCGGCATTTATAAATAATGCCCACAACTTTGGAAGTCTGCCAGCTATACATTGTACTTCGGCGTCCCAGCTCATGTCCTCATTAAATATCACACCGAGAACCTTCACATTTTGTAAGAAGCCAATATTTCTTCCTTGGAAAGAGAGCCCTTGAGCAGATGAAGACACAGTATTTCTGGTTAAAAAGGTATTATCTGTATTAATTACTAAAGAGTATGAGATAGTCCAGCTCGAGACTGAATGATGGGGATGTTTTGTCGGTTTTGGAATAGCAAACGAAAATTTTCAAGAGGCTTGACAGCGAAACAGTGTTTTAGCAATTAGTATTTCAATTAAGCGCATGCATTCAATGGCATGAACATTTTCATTGCAAATCAAGATGCTGATTTTCGACTGCGTGTATTCCACACTCGAATATCCGAGTTGCATGTCTTCGGTTTGACGGGCAGGCACAATGAACTTGAAATTATTGCGGTCATAGGCCGCGCAATCAACTCGTTGAATTTTCCGTATCGCTTCTTGCGCGTCGTTTGGAGCATCTGTTAAGAGCTTCAGGCCGCGCAAGCACGGCTGCGCTCTGCTCACTGAGGTAAGCTTTTACGCCGGACTTGAACTTCGAAAACATATCCCTTCGATTGGGTTAAAGACCAGGAACAAAGGCGGCGTCTGCGGCTCGTCGGTGTGCGGGAGCGTTATCAAATATAATGACCGCATCCTGGCCGGGAGCAGTTGCCATGATCTCCCACGAAACTTCTTCCAGGAATTCGTTGAAAGTCAACCAGGACACTTTTTCCGCACTTCTCCACAACAGGATCCCGTGAGCAGACATGCTTGCGAGGGTGTTGATATTGGACCCTCTGGTACCTGTAGTTCTCACGACGGCGTCCTTCCCACATTCTGACCTCCCAAACCTCCGACTACACCAAATGTTAATGCTAAAGCATTAATTGTCCCGTGGAGCGAAGCCGGCGTTGTCTGCAACGTCATCGCGAATTCGGTCAACAAGCTGCAGATAAAGTTGTTTTGTTGTAATTTGGATACCTGGTCCAGTTGCTTCAAGCTCTTGTCACGTGACGTCATGACATCATGGGCGTGTTCCAAAATTTGCCCGATCCTACTCCAGGGTAAGAGTTTTGTACCTTGGCGTTCCAAAACTTACCCGCGTCCAGCGTTTTTCAATCTGTGTTGTCACGTGACACGACCCGCCGGAGTAACTCGGATTCATTTGGGTAAGATTTGGAGCACAGCCCATGTGACTCACGTTGTCGTCACTGCGCAACGTGACATGACAATGTCACGTTATGGTGTCAGCTGACGCCAGGTAACAGGTGACGTTATGCATTTAAGGCAAAGTTGCAGGCGGGCTGGACAGAAGAAACGATTGTCTATTCTGTCCAGCTCGCCTGCAACTTTGCCTTAATTGCATTATAACATCGCAACCTTAAAATGCTGGCCGTTCGCCCTTGTTGGTGTTAGGCTGGTGGCAGCTGATGAAACCTGTTTGCTCTACTGACGTCTAACTCCTGGTCGGCTCAGTCAATAGAGCGCTCCACTGGAAATCGAAAGGTCCCTGGTTCGATACCAGGAGTAGGCGGATTTTTCCAGTGCGCCACAGTCACCTAGCTCTGTTAGGAAATTTGTCTTTTGCCGACCCCCCCCCTCGACCCCCCTTGTTCCTTCCACCCTTGTTCCTCTTCTTCGGGGATTACTATCAGGGAGTATTCGTAGATCGTTTTTGCCGTCCCACAATGCTCTCCGCAACCCGTTACGATTCAGTGAAGGCCATCGGCGCGCAGGTGCAGAAACGGCTTCTTTGTTGCGGAAGGCTCAGCGGAGGAGGAAACGCGGTCTACGAAAACTTTCCATCGTTTAGGTGACGCGATGCATGGCGTCACGTCAATTTGGAATCGAAGTGCTCCCACTAACTGCTGTCGCAGTAAACAAAATAGTGGGTATAGACCTCAAGGCATGGCAGCACTGAGGTCCGCCCATTATCCTTTCAATCAAAGCGAATCAGAGTTCGGCGTCGTTCTGACGCCACCTCACCCCCTGCGCAAGAAGCAGACGACTTGCTTTCCGCATAAACTTCTTCATCATCATCATCATCGAGGCTAGGGATCTAGCAATAGAGAGTATTCACTGGCGGCCATAGTTGTGTGCGCGACTGCTGAGCGCGTGCTGACGGCGAGCTTCCACAGTTCTTTTTCAGCGTGCATTCCACACCATCAAATATCCGGTCTTAGCAGCCTATTAATGTGACCTCGCTCTGAGCATGCGCTTTAAAGAGCACCCACAAATATGGCGTCCAGTGAATACTCCCTATAGTGCAAACGCTAAACATGCACCTGCTTATGATCACCGGCTGTGCAGCGTGCATCCTCTGCGGCAATGAGTAGGCCGACGCGCTCGCGCACCCATGAGTTGTGCGGTAAAATGGCGTCTAAGCATTAGCTAAGGCTACACGCTCGAGTGGAGTCACACCGGATTGCACGCAGTTCAAAAGAAAGACAGACAGACAGACAGACAGAAAAGAAACAATTGGGCGGAAAGTGGTTGAGATGTGACCACTCAAGCAAAAGTGCGTGTGTGTATGAAGTCACTCTGTCGGTTGTAAGCAGTCACGAGAGGCTTAAAAACCAGTTGTAGCAAAGTCGGTCGCAGTCAAACGCAAGTGTGTTCCAGCCTTTACAGCCCAAACAAATGCAGCCCCCGTCCCCCCCCCCAAAAAAAAAAATGAAAATAAAATAAATTTGTGCTGTTTTTCATTACAACAATAAATCTTTGCGACGTCGAACGCTTGTTCTCCAGCCAAATATAGCGGTTCCGGTCCGGGCCAAATGCCAAAGTCTCGAAGCTTGTCAATCATTATCTTATTCAAGAGTTATAAACAAAATTCGGACATTTTTAATGCGAAAATATAGTGGCTGGCGAAGTCCATGAATACAGAGATTAATGGCGCCAGCTACAAAAACATGCCCCATTTTCCCATTGAAGTTTTGGAAAATCGCACCAAAAATCGTCCAACTGTTCGTGGAATTTTCGAAGAAATGTAGAGTGCATATATGCATATAGCTTCGATAAGCGTCAAGGTGTGCGAGCGCCGGCACATCTTGCCGCAGAAGACAGACATTGTGAAGCTACCACCATGAACGCTGGGCGAGGCCGCAGAACGATTGGACACCCGTAAACTACGGCAGTGGCGGATCCAAGGGGGGGGGGGCGGCCGCGCCCCCCCTTCCCTTCCAAACGAAGTCGACCTCCCCCTCCCCCTTCTCGGAGGGCAATTTTACATGGGTGGACCCCCCGGTGCACACGAAAGAATGGGAGAATAGTATCCTTACAAATTTTCCGCCCCCCCCCCCTCCAAAAGAAAACAAAAAACAACGGAGTTCTGGATCCGTTTCTGATTACTACGGCAAAATCAAACGCAAAAGCGAACTAGCTACTCAAATAGAAAAGCCCACGACAAGGACGAAACACGAAACGGAACACGTGTTGAAAAAAAAGTTTGAACAAGGCGCGGAGGTACCCACGTAGCACGAGAACGTTCTGAGAACATTCCGGGAATGTTCAAAAGAACATAGGCAACATTCTTGGAATGTTGCAGATTTACGTAAGAACATTCTATCAACGTTGTCAGAATGTGGCGCAGGCACTTATCGCTACATTCGGGGAATGTTTTCAAAGGGATATTCTTGGAACGTTCTGAGAACGACATAGAACATTACCAGGACATTCAATCAACATTGAAACATCCTAACAAGGTTCTAAGAATGTTCTCAGAACAACCAAAGAACTTCTGCAACATTCTTGGAATGTTGCAAATTTACGTAAGAACATTCTATCAACGTTGTCAGAATGTGGCGCAGGCACTTATCGCTACATTCGAGGAATGTTTTCTAGGGATATTCTCAGAACATTCTGAGAACGACAAAACATTCAATCAACATTCTAACAAGGTTCTAGGAATGTTCTCGGTACATCCAAAGAACGTTTGCAACATTGTCTGAGGAATATTTACAAATAATTCCACAATTATGGCTTGCTTAGGCTACAACCCCAATAAGCCGTACTACATATATGGATGTAATAAAGCTCCTCACAGAGCAATCAATATTTTTTAATCGAAATATATTTTCTGCAGGCCTAGCACAAGCTAGCTACTTTCCCAGCGCACCAGCCTGAGCATGTAATATAACGACAGTTTACTCCTACTTATCAAAACGTACTGCATAGATAACCGACTACTCACTCAGAGCATAAGAACAGATACCTACGGCATCCCACACTCAAGCGGGACATATCTTTTTCAATGTAGTGAACCCGAGATGCTAAAAATCGGGTCTATTCAAAACTGCCCCTCTACATACGCAGTGAGTGCCAAGTTCATTATCAAGTTTTGAACACCATTGCTTTTCTCCTACACCTTATATCACATTCCTCGGTAGACTCGTATAAGATAAAACTGATCCCTTATGCTAAGTTTCCAAAAACTCCACTTAATTTGCATATTTTTGGCACAAAGTGGCATATAGTGGATGGTGTTTCGAACCACAGGTTGCGTGAAAGCTCCGTAAAGTTGGCTTCACCTGCGAAAATTCTAGGAATGTTCGCAAGCGAACGTTCCAAGAATGTTGCAAATATGAATGTTCGAAGGGGAACGTTCCGAGAACATTGTGCATACGAATGTTCGCCAACAAACGTTCCTAGAATGTTGAGCAGCTTACCTTGTAAGGAATGTTCGCATACGAACGTTCCTAGAACGTTCCGAATGGTGTTTTAACGTTCCTTCAACATTCAGAACACCCAGGGAATGTTCGCATGACATTGGATGCTACGTGGTATTGCGATCCCTGGACACTGACGTCACACTTCTCGGCTCTCCTCGGACTGACCATGCGAAGAAGGACGTGCTCCGGCGATATTTGGAAAGCCGCTTTTACGGCTTTCAAATGCATTTCAAGGCACACCAAATTGAAAAGTGATTTTGATCATCCTGAAGATCAAATGAGAATGATTTAAAGTATATTTTTCTCCAGTCCAATATGATTTTCGCATTCGCTTTATTGAAATCAAGGGTGTAGCGATTAATTTTAAGCATTTATGTTTCCAAGGTGTTACATTGAAGGATGTGACAACGATAAGACAAGATTCCACGAACCTTGGGCAAGTTTTGCGATACCGGAAGGGTCCCCAAGCGATGTGCAGTGCCTCAAGTACTCCCGAGTCAGCCCGGCCAACAGCACCTGTCTTGCTGCAGACTTCTCCAACATATCTCGAGGGTGTGATCGATGGATCTACGACACGACGGAGTTTGAAGAGACGATAGTGACTGAGGTATTTTTGCGTAGTACTCCATGGCAATTTGTTGAGATCTTGGTATACTTTGTTTCACCTTATGATGTACCGCAGGAAAGGCTAAAAGCGCGAGCTTCTTGCTCTGGGGCACATCTTGGCGGCACAAGCTCTCGTGACTTAAGAGCGGCTACCAACGCTATGAGCTCGCGCTTCTAGCCTCTCGCTGCGGTACAACATAAGGTGAAACGAAGTATAGTCATGTGCGAATAGTGGATTTTGAATTCATCGTGATGAACGTGCCTGTGCACGTTCATCATTGATGCGCGTGCGTTGTCAAGACAGGTGGGTTAGCCCTGTTGAGTGCGCTTCTCGCCGAGCAGCTGTGCACTGCGTGGAAAAGCTATACCTGCGAAGCCCGCAAACTCCGCCGGTATTGCTTCCCCGCAGCGCACGGATGCTCGATGAGAAGCGCACTCAACAGGGCTAACCCGCCGCGATTAGCGCTTCGAAAAGTACGAATACCACAGTTCATCTCGAAGCGACTATCGAATAGCGTATAATTTGATACCATTCGAATATTCGCACAACCCTAGAATTGGCATTCTTTCTCAGATCTGAGAGGACAGAACCTCGCAGAGAACTTTACCTCGTCACCTTTCATGTTCATGCAGTGCACCAAGTCTTACAAAATTGCTCCCCCCCCAAAAAAAAAAGCATTTGAAATATGTGAAGGTTAACAAATAAATTATTTTAAATGCATTTACAAGTATCTTAATGCACATACATGAAGGGGAAATTAGTAACGCTCCACAAGGGCAGGGCTTCTTTTTATTTTCATTTTACTATAGTTCTTGAGTTGAGAGTGAATATAGAATACTAAATATATTCTATAATCGTTCTCCCTCGAAATAGTCACTGATCTAAAGAAATGGTGCATTCTTCCACCAAACTACTTTAGGTGCAATCAACATGCACTGACACCTTCAAGAAAAAAATGTTTATTTTTTGCCAGGCGATTTATTATAGTACCAGAAGACTACCCATCAATATTTTGCTGCAGCATAACATATATTTTTAATAAAGTAGAAAAAAAAACGCGACTGCTCGAAACCGAAACTGAACTGGGGAGGAAGAAGAAATATAGGAGGAGAAAGTTTCCAAAAATCATGTGGCTGTGGAATTTCTTTTTTCAATCAACGTATTTTTAGCATTTACAAGTCACAAAAAATGGATATTGTATTCTTTGTATATTTTTAGCACTGAGTGTGCACCTTCGATGACCCACGACTTTGATTATTTTTGGTGGTTGTGTCTAAACCATAGAAAACAGCACATGACCACAAAGAAGAAAGTGATCGCGACTCAAACCGGCCAGTTCTCGATCCGCGACTTTTGGGCAAAAAGAAAACGAATTTTGAGCAGCAAATTGTGTTCTGGGTAGTTGGGCTCTCATAAGTCATGTATAAATAAAAACCTTGGCGAGCAGAAATACCTTGTCAGTGTCCCTTTAACGCCTCTTCTTTTTTCCCTCATAGTTCAACGTAGTTTGCAAGGATGAGTGGCTAGTCAGCTTTTCCCAGTCACTGTTTATGTTGGGAGTCATGGTCTCCGCCGTGGTGTTTGGACACATATCAGATCGGTAAGCCCGTCTCTACCAAGCGATTTCACCGGGTGCAAGCTGCTTTCGTTGCATGAACTTGTGCGCTTCTTTTCTCCCCAAGGTATGGCCGAAGAATCTCTTTTCTCGTCGCTCCTCCCATCTTCCTCATATCCGCATGGGCCACCGTGTTCACCAGTAGTTACGCTGCATTCACGTCAGCTCGTTTCATCACTGCCATCGCATCAAGCGCTCCTGTTTCAGACGTCTTTCGTCTTGGGTGAGTTTTGCTGAAGAGGGCGTGCAAACATGACTTGCTCAAACTACTCGTGCCTCACAGGCCATTGCTACACTGCATCGGTAGCATCGCAGTATGTTGAGGAACAGAAACGTTTGCTGCCTATAGTCAGCGACAGATTATTCAGTAACTGCTTCGCCTCCAGCATAAGCATTTCTGCCTTTGATAACACTCTTGTCGCACACACAGCCAAAGCCCGGCAGACGGCAACCAGCGCATTCTGGAGGCAGGGCTTCTACCAGGGGCGGACCCAGAACTCCGTTTTGGGGGGGGGGGCGAAACATTTGTAAGGATACTATTTTCCCATTCTTTCTCGTGCACCGGGGGTCCAACCATGTCAAATTACCCTCAGAGAAGGGGGAAAGGGGAGTCGACTTGGTTTGGGGGGCAGCTGCCCCGTCGCCCCCCTTGGATCCGCCACTGGCTTCTACTGAATTCTTAGCCTGCCATCCGACTGTAAGTTGATGCTTCGGATGATCCTTTTCCACCATACAAGAAGCTTTGGTAATGGCCTCTAATTTGCCGTCATCAAAGCAGGAAAAGCAAGCGACAGCTTGTACATGCTAACCGTGTATGCAAAATGCTTGTAGTCATACCGGTTCTAACAGGCTTCAAAACTCGCTTCTTCCTTCTGCAGCGATTGAACTGATTGGTCCATCCCATCGGCTCTTAAGCATGCTGATTTATCAGATGGCATTCCCACTGGGAGAGTGCTTCCTTGCCATATCGGCATACTACCTACGCACCTGGAGGACTCTGGAGATTGCACTATCCATTCCAGTCTTTCTGCTCCTGCCCTACTACTGGTAAGCTAGCGTGCTGATGTGAACTAGTTCAACTCTACAGTGCAAGGATTAAAGTACATTCGATTTGGAAACCTGCTGAAATAAAGCACTACTGTGGTTCACAAAATGTACAATTGAGAGGCCCCACACGTGAGAGAACTGGGAATCGGTTTGTTAAACAAGAACAAAGACGCGTTAATTTCTGGTGTCATTGAAATCTGTGAAGTATGCAGCTTACTTTCTAAAGTGAATCTCGAGCCTGCAGACTGGTGCACAATTGTCAAAAGTATCACCCTCTCAAATGAAACCAGATTCAGAGGAAGTTTTAATATGTATCCTGAATGTCTCTCTCAAAATGCAAGGTTAAGGAACTAACCAGCATCATTTCATACCATCTCCAAGGCACTCTTTTGAGCACATTACATGAGTTCTTTTACAAACTACAAATAAAAACATACTGTCATAGATTCTTCGTGTGTTCATACAACATATATATTCATAATGCACCAGTCTGCATACAGAAACCAAGGTAACTCTTAGAAAATCACATGTGCAAGAACAAGGTGCAAATATGCAAGAATAATGCAATATATTGATTCAAACCAGAATATCAGATTTTCGAGATATCAGTTCCAATGTGTATACCTCCTTTGGTACACGAGATTTTTTTGCATATTGAATAAAACCAGTATGCCATCTTTTATATCATTTGATGTAAAGGAAGTTTTAGGACTACAAGTGTTTTGGCCTTATTGGAAAGATTTTCCCCACAGTAAATTGATGCAATGATGTCCTGGCTTTATTGGAAAGATTTTCCCCACGGTGAATGCATGCAATGATGTGTCGAGATTGAAATAAGTATGCATTTAAGATCTTAATACTCAACTGTTTTGCAGGCTCCTTCCAGAGAGCTTTGCATGGTGCCTGTATAACAACAAGCATGCACAGGCTCTATTTATCATAAATAAGGCGGCCAGATGGAATGGGAAGCCTCCAGTCCCAGACATGGTAAGTACTGCAATTTTACCCATTCCTTATGTTTTCTTGAACAGCATTACCATCCAACCCCGAGCCTCTGCCCATGTCGCACTAAATACCCATGTCACAATAGTTCTTGCCCCCCTACTTTTCAAACATTTTAAATATAAGCAAAGGACATTTCAAGTGTTCGCCATGACAAGCTTCAGTACTGACCACACTAACTAAGCTGCATCTCCAAAAAGCCAGTGCAACGCAGCAAAGCTTTATGCGCGAGTGCCGGTGTCAAGTGGTGAAGCTTTACGCGTGTGCGCCGGTGCGAAGGAGGGAAGCTTTACGCATATGCGCCTACACAATAACGCCGGCACAAAACAGGCCTGATGCGAGCGGCACAGCTAGCTTTACGAACAAGATGTCCCACTGGACCCCTACACTGCTCCTGTACCATATAATTGGCTGAAACGAGGGTCTACCCTACCGTGTTCCCTTCCCCTACTCCCCTGCCTGTCCTCTCTTTTATGCGATAAGCTACCACTTTTGGATCGGCACGCTTGGTCTTTTATGGCGCGCACAAGGTGCAGGATGAAGAGCAAGAAGCTTGGGCTACATAAAGCTTCCCCGTGTCTTGCGGCTTTGCAGTTGTGCAGCCACGGCTGCAACGAGTGGTGCGAGCAGTCCTGTGGCCGGGCTTGCCGTCGCATCTCTCAGGAGAGCTCCTCTTCGTCTTTGAACGACCTGTTCAAGTCGTCTCGCCTTCGTTGTCGAACCCTCAACATGAGCTTCAACTGGTTGAGTACACACCCTAATCCTGTGATGAGCTCCAACTTCCACTATTCTCTGTTCAAGAAAGGCAGAACAAGTTCTTCCCTGCTAAGCCCTTCACTCTTTCCACTTTAGCAAAACAAATGCTTGAAGAGAGTAGAGACTGTATAGGCCTGCTTGCAGAGCCCCTAAAGAGAGGACTTGCCTGCCCTGGCATTTGCTCTACTAGAGTAGAAAGAGTAGAGGTCCTTGTGGAAGGTCCTGCTTTTCTTAACTTGCGACAGAGTATAGCACCGGTCTTCTATATAAGTTGCTTGTCATAGTCATGTCATGTTAAGTTGGGGAAGAAAAAAAAATTTAGTCAGTCATGTTTAAAGTTCTGGAAATGTTTTGGAAACCCCATAGCGGGGAGGCAAAAGCATAAAAGAGCACTCCCCACTGCAATTTTTATTTTCTTGGTTCTTACCCTAGCATGCACTTTGTTTCGCACGCCAACAGACCCAGCCTTGCTTTAACGGTGTCAAAACAAACAAGAGTAGACTGCTTGGTCGCTGCGCTTTCTTACTAAGGGGGGGGAGACACGTTATTTTGCAAATTTTGCATTTGTATCGCATGCCACAAAGCTTTACCGATTTTCTTTCTTACAAAAAGCAACTTTCCTATTGGAAGTATTCAGAATGACTCATTGGAATACTAGAGTGCAGATTTATTAAAGCATTATAGGTACAATAATATTTAGCTTGTCTGTTGTAAGGAATGCGTACTGCATATTACTATAGCAGAATTACTACTGTTACAAGAGCATTCCTGTGAGAAAACGGGAAAGGTGACTCACAAAAGTGATACTGTTCAGATACATTACGAAACACAGCACCTAGAGAAACTGATATCTGTTATATCACATTTGCCCGTGAAAGATTTCCAGTGGCACAATGCATTAGCTAACATATTTTACTTCTTGCATGCAACAATCGGGAAAAGGATACTTAACATGTCCGGTACTCCAACCATTTAACAGCACCTGCTCTTACCCTGTGCAGGCTGGTGAATGCAATGGTTTACTATGGGCTGAGTCTCAGCGCTGAAGATTTGGCAGGGAGCACTTACAAGAACTTCATCTTCCTGGCACTCATTGAGTTTCCTGGCGTCGTCCTGTCCGTGCTGGCACTGCGCTTTTTCGGCCGTCGCTACGTCCTCTCCTTCTACCTCATCGTTGCCGGGATTTTCTGCGCCATCGTCCCCATTGTTCCCGATGGTGAGCTTTGGCTTAGAAACACTGCTGCTTGTTTCGAAGCAGAGTCAATGATTAAGGCACGCTTCAGAGTAACCGCACTTCAGCCATCATGCTTCCTAAAATCATTGTTGCGGGTTATCTGAAGCTTTATTTGAAATTGCAGGCCAGGCCTTTCTGTCCTCCAGGAATGTTAAAACGGCCCTTGGCAGAGAACAGTGACATTGCCCGAGGTTCCTGGCAGTGTGAAGCTGCATTTCTGAGTCGCAGTGATGGCCAATTGAGCCCGCTCTTTGCGAAGCACCAAAATGGCAAAGCCCCTACTCTAAGCGTAGCTTATCTAGTTTCTCTGGGTCCACGCTGTCACAGTGCCTCAAGTTTCACATATACCAGTGGGGCGAGGGAAACATGGTAAAACACTGTCTAGGTGGCGCAAGCTGCCACCCTGTTTCAAACTTTAGCCGTATGCACCCATTCATCCATCCACACTTTGTTTTCAAGATGGCGACCCTGCGCTTTTTTTACCTGTGGTCAAGGGTGACTGGAGCAGTCACCGTAGACCTTGCACTCCAACAGCTCACACTTTTACACTGCCCTCCTTTTTTTTTTTTTAATTTTGGGGGTTGGTGTTGTTAAATAAACACTAGGGACAAAGATATTGTATTTTACTTTAAATTAACAATTTTGTGTTTTAGTGTATGTGGCCTTTATTGTGTGTTATATTTGAACTACAGCAGAATTATAAAAAAAACATAATTAAAGGGCCATAAAACAATCTTGTTACTTCTGCTAAATACTGCTCGGAGTGCATTTTTGATGTTCGTAACCTACGCAGCACACATTAGCTTTTATCTCTGTGCGCAGGCAGTCGCAGAAAGAATTAAGAAAAAAACGAGCAGTAGTATTTACTTCTTCAACCCGCATCCAGAACAAAGAACCACATGATCCGGTGCCAATTACTTCCCCTAATGCTTGTTGTAGCCACATGCTGGGGTTCCCAGTGCACAGCACACGCTGATCTAGGCATTGTTGGGGTTTGCCTATTTCCACTACTCCAGTGACGACATCGGCCCCATATCGAATGCTCGACAAGGCATTGCTCGTAGCTGAACCCACGTAAAGGGTTTGTAAGGTATACTCATGCCCAATCCACAAGCTGCATTCGTCTATGATAAAACTGGGGTGAACCCTGTGGCATAAACATTGCAATCCTTGGCAAGCTTAGAGGAGGGACTGAAGGAAGTGCACTAATCTGCTTCTATTCTGTAAGTTACACTGCAAGAGAGAAGTTTAAGGTTCAGTGGAATTGCGAGCAATTATACTTCTGTCACACTTAGTACGTCAGAATGCTTGTAGAGTACATAACATTCAAGCCCAATTATCATTTCATGACCACTTTGGGAGAGAGCATGCAGAAGGTGCCATATTTGCTCGATTCTAAAGTGCACTGTTTATGGTTGCATGCCTATGTACCTGCCCAGAGCATACTGAAAGTTCATCACTGTGACCTACAGAGGAACCATAACAGATCTTACTGCACCAATACCATTTCCATGCAAATATCCTATCTGTGACACAACACCGAGCATTGTATTTTGTGTGCACAGAATCCAATGCAGCTCACATTTTGTTCCTGACTTCATAACTTGTTAGCTTTCTAAAATTATTGCAGTGATTGGCTTTTCGCATGATAAAAGGAAGGAAGACATGCACACTTGTTAATAAACACTCCTTGGAATCAAGCGAATATGTACATTCGAAAAATGTGTAAAAGATAGGCTCCAGGCTGATCTTGTCAATGCATGGCAGTTGATTATGAATACTTTTTCATTCTATAGATATACAGTGGCTGACCACGACCTTGGTGATTATAGGAAAATGCAACATCACTGCTTCTTTTGCGGTCATCTATCTATACTCTGCTGAAGTGTTTCCAACATCGCACCGCAACACTGGCATCGGCATTGGGAGCATGAGTGCACGTCTGGGCACAATTGCAGCACCATTTGTAGCATCTGACCTCGTGAGTTTCAGTTTAAGCACTTGTTGGTCTTTCTATGGATGCTGGCTTTCATTATAATCGCCAACACGGAAGGCTGCCAGCATTCTCCTAAATTGGAAATGTGACGGCAGAATAGTGTTCCCAATACTCTGCACAGCAACACCCACTCTCGCAGTGATAGTAAAGGGACAGTGCGCGCTGTCTTTGCCTCATCTTCAGCGAGCAAGTTTAGCAAAATGGGAAGTTCTTTGTCGGAGTGCATATGTAGACAAAAGTAAAGGCTATGTGTAACACTTTTCCACAGTTATTGTATCTTATTGTTGACTTTAGGCAATGAAGCTGATTGTGCAAAGGCAGAAATTGATCAGCACGCATAGAGGCACAGAACTTCCCGAAATTCTCACGGGAGTGCAGCTGGAAGTTGACAAAGCCTATTCAAAATTTGTATGGCGGTGAGAATACCTGCGAACCTGTTTGTCTCATTCGCCTACGAATAAATTTTACATTGCTTGGCCACCTGTGAAGACAGCCAGCAGTGCCTGCGACAAAGTCGGCAGGATCTCGGAGACTTCCGTAGCTTTCCCCATGGTCGGTACACTGTCCCTATGGCACCAGGTCATGAGAGCACAAAAAAGTATGGTTTCAAGAATGCATAGCAAAAGGAAGATGCACGGAAACGGCTTCATCTGCATGCGGGGAAAGACAGAAGCATGAAATCGGGAGAGTTTGGCACGTGGTGCGAGGACGACCTGAAGACCGGCGAGGCGGAGCCGAAAGTCAAGACTTGGTTTGCAAGTTGATTGTTCTCTGCGATTCTTTGGCACGCAGGGAGGCTGCACCCCATCATGCCCATGATTGTCTTTGGGAGCATGTCCCTGCTGGCTGGCGTCCTCACCCTCACACTACCAGAGACAAGGGGCCAGAGGTTGCCACAAACCATAGAGGAAGCGGAGAGCCTTGGAACGTTAGTACCCTTCTTTCTCACTTCAGCTTACGGGTGGTTCTACGTAGCACTGAACTGCATTACTGGCAATCACAGTTGATAGATGGGGGGGGATCGGTGTCAGTGTGTTAACGCACATCAGCTCGGAGCGAGTGTAGCGAAGGCTCGAGCTGAGAACCTGTAAGCCGTCTTTTGTGTTGTCAGCTCACTAAAGAGTGGAGCACCTTGAAACTTGTGGTAGAGCAGCCTTTTTGTTGCAGACCTGCTTACACAAGCATGGAAGAAGAGAGGGCCTGCCTCATCACTGGCTCTTCCAGCTACGAGGGATGATGCCTTCATCACCCATTGTTCTATACACATATCTCAATCTTTTTTTCTCCCTCAAAACCGCTGGTCGCCATTTTGTTTCAAAGGAGAGATCTCTCATACGCTTTACTTCATTTAATAGCCACTTATTTTGACAGATGGAGGTCCCACAAAAGAATTTCTTTGCTACAATTTTATTCTTTGTCATATTGGGATTATTTGTTTCCCTGTCTCCACACACTTTGTATTCTCTCGTTCAACGACAGTCCTACTGCGACTAACCCATGAATACATTCTTGGAATGGGGAGATTTGTCACAATGGTCACTTTTATTTTGGTCTGTACACAAACATGTTAAGGGGCGAGTATGTTGGGATGCCTACGTGGGCCGGTAGCTCTCGGGCAGTTGCGAAATGCAGAGCGTCTGATCCCAACTGCAGTCGGCAATCTGAAAGTGCAAGCCGCTTCTGAGGCCTCTGTTGCACGAGCCCACGCATGACCCAGTCTTGTCTACCACTTTGCACAAGCTGTGGTCAGTGACGGGTTAGGAATTCAGGAGATGCTCCGCTTCCAGCGCGAGCGTCTTGCCTTTGATAGCACAGCATCTCACGCAGAGTCAAAGACCAGCAGAAGGCAACAAACATGTGCTGGAGGTGAAGCTTCTACTGAATTTTTAGCCTGTCACTGACTATAAAGAAAGCTCTTGTGTTGAATGTTGCGAGCTTCCACAAGACTACTATAGTTAGTGAGAGTAAAGTGGAAGCTCCTCCCACCTCTTCCCACTTTAGCAGAGCAAAGGCTGGAGAGGAGGAGACCTCCTCTCTAGCATTCGCTCGGCTACAGTGGGAAAGAGCGGAGAAGCTTCCACTAACCTGTCACCGACCATAGTACCCATGGCCATCCCAGCTATGGCACTTGATGGGGTTCACCTATGAAGATGGGCAGTTAATTATGGGGCACACTGAGTCAGTTATATTGCACCACCTTGTAATTCACAAAGACCCTTCATAGATATCTACGTCCCCTGAAGATGTTGTTTAAAACACAACCAGCCTTTCTTTAGAAATAAACGTAGGTACACATAGCTTTTTTTACAAATGACCACTTAATTATCAGCACTGGCAGTCTTCCCACTAGTGAGAAATCCCAAGCGCCTACAGCACTGAAGTTACCATTGCCTACATGCCTCAAGTGTGGACAGCCCATGACGCTGGTATAGCATGCAGAAATGCACTGTAGTACAACAGACGCTTGTGCAGGTCAAGATGTAGGCGTAGTAACGTGAAACCTACCTGGTCGGGTACATGGAGGTTGAAGTCTAGACCGTAGGTGAACTCCTTGTGGTTTTTAGTATGAGCAGAGCTTCGTTAGATTTCTTCCAGTCCCAGACCCTTAAAAAAAGATATGGCAAATTGCTAAGCAATGGTTTTGTGTACATTAAACATTCTAGCATTACAAACGTTTATATTACTATTTAGCAGCACGTCTAACCTGTCCAGCGAGACGCCTACCTTCACGGCGTTCTTCATCAGGTAATTTAATGCGTGGCATGTGCACACTTGAAATAATAAACCTGGAGATCTTCCAGAACCTTCTAACCCACCCCTCCTCTCCCACATTGCCTCCTCACTCCTCGTCGCATGACCTCCCTGTTAACCAATCAGCATCGAGCACCTCACTCCTCCTTTCTGCCCGTCGACCAATCAGTGTCGAGCCTCGCAGCCACGCTTATATCCAGGCTTCACTTTTGGGCTTCACGAAATGCTGAACACCTAGCCAAAGAATGGTTCACATCAAAAAGAACAAGAATGTGCTGTCATGCCCTGCGTATACTACTCCCAGAATCATCTTGAAACATACATGCAGCATACCTTCTCTAGCAGCAAGGACGTTTTGGCCATACAAGTCCTTCTATAACTCCGCTGATAACGCATGTAGTGTAAATTTTTATGCAGTCTGGTTGGGAGTTCAAGGTGACTACAGTGCAATCCACTTATAACGATAATGAGAAAATCCGAAAATGCAATCGTTATAACCGATTATCGTTGCATCTGGACTGGATACCCCAAGAACAAAAATGCATGGTCCCCTAGAAGCTGATTGTTATAAGAGGTACACATCGCGACACTGTTAGCGCGAACACGACATTGGCGCATTTTCGCATTTTACTTTTAAATTGTATTAGTGAGCACGAAATTATATCACTCACATTATAGAACTAAATGAGCTCTTTCCGTAGCAATAATAACTTGGATAACATCCCTTGGTTTCAAAAAGAAAAACTGGAAAAACCGGCGATCGCTTGTTCGACGCTAACAGTGTCGGGCTCTGTACATCGTTATATGTGGATTGCACTGTGTACCTATATACTGGTTAGCATTCTGCATCTTGAAGAACTAGATTAGCAGCTAAACAAAGCACGCTAGTAGGAAAAACTACAAGAAAAAGCCTTCAGCTGTTGAACTGCTAGGAAACCACCTTGCTAAGGATGGTCACAGGTGAATTGATAAAAGAATCCATGAGGCTACGGCACCTGAATGGGGCCTTGAAGGAACAAAGTAATCTCGGTGAAATGCCAGCTGCTGGTCTGTTGCTCTCCAAGAGGTTAATTTTTGAGTTCAACAAGTGTGGACTATTACCATCAATCATGAGGTCACAGGTGAATTGATAAAAGAATCCATGAGGCTACGGCACCTGAATGGGGCCTTGAAGGAACAAAGTAATCTCGGTGAAATGCCAGCTGCTGGTCTGTTGCTCTCCAAGAGGTTAATTTCTTGAGTTCAACAAGTGTGGACTATTACCATCAATCATGAGAAACTGTCCAGATGTATACGAGCGGTGAAACGTAAAAAATGACACATGGCAGGGATGTCTCTATTAAAAACCCGTGGTTGCAAACAGCCTTGACAAAACAGCCTCTTGGACTCTCTG
This sequence comes from Ixodes ricinus, assembly GCA_037355805.1. Lineage (NCBI taxonomy): Eukaryota > Metazoa > Arthropoda > Arachnida > Ixodida > Ixodidae > Ixodes > Ixodes ricinus. The sequence continues at coordinate 9,866 of JAZHYW010062283.1, read as the reverse complement.
CCTTCGACAAGTGTAAGTCGAAGTAGTATGATCAAAGCTCAAATGCTGAAGTTTCATCAAAAGTAGCAGAAGGAGATGTCCTGTTTCTGTGATGAAAGCTAGCCCCATCCCTCACAAGGGGCAATGGGCTGGGAAAAGTTTTAGCATCACTAAATTGCTTGTGTTGGGCGTTAACCTAATATAAAACTGCATCAAAAACATTCACATGAAAAACAAACAATAAAACCGTAAGAATAAACATATAGGGACGGACAGAACAGCACATCTTTCGTGAAGTTAAACAAAACTGAAAGAATAAACATATAGGGAAATATGCTGTGTTCTGTCCGTCCCTATATAATTATTCTTTCAGTTTTATTAAACTTCGCCAATGGACTTGCATCAAACAAACATAATAATTTGGGTTACTTTCATCTCCAAAATTGCCACAACAACTGTGATCACTGTCAAATGTCAGACCCATCCCAATGAACAAACAAATTGAAACTGGATGATGGAAAGCTACCAGTCTTGCTCTTACATTTGCTTTTAGTAAGATCAATGCTAAAGTAAGGTTTGCTTGCATTCTTGGAATGCTTCAATCAGACACTTTCTACTTTTTCTTATTCTATAACACTGGCTTACAATCTTTAAAAACCCCAGAACCTGCAACTTCCTGGGCACATTGACTGATAACAAAGTCTAGAACACTAAAATAAAATTACTGCTACCACGCAATGCATTATAATGAGGGACATGCCGTCATTATAAGACTAGGGACATTGAACAATAAGCCATATTTCTGTGTTACATTTTCAAAATTTTAAACTTTTGTTTGAGGTGGAAAAGCGCCTTCAATCAAAGATGGGTTTTACGCAAGAGATTATGTTACTGACTGCCATACCAGTGCCTGAGAAACTTTTGACCACTTACCGTGTCGAAAAATCGTAGGATGCAGAAGCCAGAGTGGACTCGCAGTGCGGTGAAAACTGGAAGAAAAGATTAGTGAGACCACACCTCCAAGCTTAGGTGCCGAGTCACCTTGCCGCTAAGCTCTCTTGAAACTAGGGCAATTCATATTACAGGAGTCTCCCAAAGAACGTTTAAAAAAAAGTAGGTTCCATGTTACAACACTACACAAAAATAGGTCCTCGCAATGTATATGCCAAACAAAATATAAAGGATAAAGCTGGCACAGTAGGACAAATTAAAAAAAGGGCCCTATGGGTTCTGCAAGAGTTTTTAGCAAACTGTAGGCACCCTTATAGTAGGAGAGAACCCATATTTGTGAAAGCGTCTGTTATGTAGTTGCCCCAAACTGGAGGAACTACCGTGCCTCTTAGAACAAAGATGCAGGGTACGACAGAGCAGCTTGGTAAGAGTGCAGACTCACCTTCACTTTTCTGACTGCATAACTATGTCCTCCGAGCTCGAACAGCGGGCGACTGGCATTGCGCAAGTCCCATCCTCTGATAAGGCTGTCAATAGCCCCAGTGGCGAGCACATGCTACGAAGCAATGAAAAAAATGCTTATACGATGGCAGACATACTTGGATGGGGTACCTGTTCGTATTTCGACCAATCGCAGCTCAGCACTTCGCACCCGTGCGCCGGAATGGCTGCCAAGGGAGCGGGCTGCTGCAGGTTCCACAAGCAGAGCGAGCCATCACCTACAAAAAAAAGAAGTTCACGTGGCAATGTCTTGAGAACCGCTCATCGGAAAAAGCATGCACCTCAGCAAATCAAGTTGTGGTATAAAGGTAGTTTGTGTCTAATTATTTGGACTGGCTCGTAAATTCGGGAATCACCTAAAGGGGCACTAAAATGCTTTTTGAGATCCTCAACAATCTACGAGCTCTAAGAATCCTATAAAACCCGAAATTGCACTCATGTGCAACCAAGTTACATATTAAATAAGTGATAAAAATTCCGACATTTACCGTTAGTGCAGAACAACAGATGGTGCTACCGTACCTTGCTGAATATGGTCGAACGAAGGACGGTGCTTGACAGCCACTCGCAAGCGATGGGCTCCCACATGAACAAGTGGCCGACCAGTCCCGCTCGTCCATGTGGGAGCCCATTGCTCGTGAGTGGCTGACAAGCGCCGTTCGTTGTTCAACCATATTCAACAAGGTTCGATAGCGCCATCTGTCGTTCTGCACCAACAGTAAGTGTTGGAATTTTTTATCACTTCTTTAATATACAAATCGGCCAAGCATGAATGTAATCTTGTTTTTTTTTAGGATGCTTAGAGCTCATAGATTAAGTTATGATAATAAAACGAGGATATCAAAAAGCACTTTAAAGCCCATTGAAGGCGAATAGACGTCCATCGTCCCTAAATATATACCTTGTCTTGCAGGAACATGAAAGGAAAAGAAAAATTTGAAAACTGAGCTTGTTTTTGGCACGATTGCATCTGATACGCCAATCCTTGTTTCATTATGACCAGTAAAATATAATCCTGTCGCTACTCTTTCTTTTGTGCTGTTATTGTGGCGAGTTGGAAAGCAGCATTTCTTCTTATGCTATACACAAGCTAGACTTAAACACATCTGTACAAGACTCCAAAGCGATTGGTAAGTGACACTACAGCCGTAAAAACAATGATACACCAGCATGCAAACTAAAATTTCACAAGTCGAAAGCTTCTGAAATATGCCCCGTAAAAACACACCTTAATCCAATGTTTCTTTTTTTTACTACAATAAAAAGACATTTATTCTAGTAACATACAAGCTGTTTTACGGTAGGTATTTAAAACTGCAAGTACAGCGTGTCCCCCCAAAAAGTTTTTTTTTCACCGTAAAAATAAACTACTCATCGAAGAACGCTCGTTCTCCACTCAAATCTGGCACTAGCGGTCCAAATCAGATGCCAAATTTGCAGCGCTATGCATAGGCATGCACAGCGGGGGGTGCACAAATTCAGTAAGGTTCTATTTTGCAACACAGCAAAACTAGGACCTTACTGAATTTGCATTCCTCCGGAGTCATCAAGGGGCGATAGCATGCTTGGCCCTTCCATTGTTCATATCTATGCACTACTATTATCTTATTCAAAAGTTATAAGTGATTGTCTGAAAACTTCAAAGAGAAAATGGTGCCCACTTTTGCCCGTTTTTGGTAACTGGCGACATAGAGCTCCATGTATTCGAGAGCTAGGTCGGTCGCCATTTTCCCATTGAAATTTTCAGACAATCACTCACAACTTTGAATAAAACATTGGTTTGTGCTGAAGCTTTTTTTATAGCATCTGGTCTGGACAGCCTGTGCTACATTTTGGCGGAGAATGAGTGTTCAACGATGCAGTTAATTGTAACAAAAAAAAAATCCTCTATTTTTTTTTGGGGGGAAGGGGGGGGGGGCAGGGCAGGCACTTTGTACATTCAATTACAGCTTTAGATAAGATGTCTTAATAAAAGGGGACCAGGTTTTCTGAGTTTCTTTTTAGTTAAATTCAGAGGGTTACTTCTCTACATTGCAAGCTTCAATTCCCAATTTTCATAAATTCCACATATTTGTTATATTCCCCGTTCTGTAAACGCTTTAATGAGAACAAACAAAACTTGCACACAAATGCGTAAAAAACTGAGAAATATATTTTAAGTGTGAATCATATTTACAAGTGACCCGAAGGATACGGCACTCAAACTTAAAAAAAAACCTCCATCTTTTCTCACAATGCCCAAATGACAAAGATCTCTCGAAATTTCAACAGTGGCTAGCACAATAGACCATTTGCAATATTTCCAAGCGCCCCGACTTGCACCCGAAAAATCATGGGAACGGTGTTCCTTTGGCTCCCTAGTGATTGCTAATTTCAACCGATCCCATGGTTACACAGTTTTGGAGCATAATTCAGAGTTACCCTGAACAAGCGCCTGATATACCCCAAAGACCTGTCATATCACTGTTAAAATTTCTTGTCAATTTCTGCATTTTTGATACTGTGCATGCGATCCACCTTTCAATTTGGCTGAGCTGCAGAAATCTCTTATACTATTATCATTATCGTGATTGTTGTTTCAGCAGGAATTGCTTAAAAACTGAGAATTCACAACAATAAAAATTAGGATTTAGCTCGGAATCCGCGTGGCTGTTTAGACCATTTTTAGCGTTTCTAGCTTAATATCAGCGTCTTTGAAGCTGTACGAGAATGATAATAAAGTAAGCGATTTCTGCAGCTCATCCAGGGTGAAGGGTGGACAGCATGCACAGTATCAAAAATGCTGACATTGAGGAGAAATTTTAAAAGTGATATGACAGGTCATCGCGGTATATCAGGCGCTTGTTCAGGGTGACTCCGAATTACGCTCAGAAGCTGTGTAACCAAGGATAGGGTCAAAACTACCGATTACTAAGTAGCTGAAGGAACACCGTTCCCATGATTCCTTTAGCGTGGGCCAGGGTGCTTGGGGATATAGCAAATGGTCTATTGCATGGCACTTAGATTAGCTTCTGTTGTGACAAAGTAATATGGCATGGCCCTTTCTCCCATGTAGATGCTGACAATAAATTGTTGGAAGCTAAAAAAGTGATCTCCTCAGGACCATTGACCCAACAATTTTTCTAGAAAATTTCGTCTTTTTACCTATGTTGAATATTGGAGTTTTTTGGGAGAGAGAGAGAGAGAGAGAGAGAAAATAAATGAAGGTAGTGGAGAGGTTGTAAATCGAATCCCCTACTTATAGGGTAAAGGGTTAAAAATCACAAACAGAAGCTGGTAGCTGCTGGAAGTTCCTGGAAACTGCAAGCATAACCCATTCAAAACTATTTCGTCAACCATAACTCGTTTTTTATTAAATGAACTTTTTGGTCTGCTGAACTGCACAGCAAAAACTTCCTACTAAAGCAGCGAGAAGGCACCGAGCAAGCAGCACATCATAAGTACACAAGCATCAAAAACAAGCCCAAGAGCTCTGACAGCGTGTACCTGACACAGACGCAAACAGGCCCGGGATACGGGGAGACCAGGCGACCGAGTAGACCTTGCTGGTGTGACCCGTGAAAGTCGACAGGAGGTTGCCTGCTTGGGGATCCCACTGCGTCGAGCATTGCAAACATGCACTTCCAAACATGCACTGAGCAATCCCAGGTGTGCTTGCACAAGAGATCATGCTCACTGCTGGCACACTTACAACTTTAACGAGATGGTCCCACGATCCAGAGAGCAGCAGCTGCTCTTGGCGAGTCTGGCTCCAGTCTACGGAATACACCTGAAAGCACGGGATCCACGGTTTAGTGGAATGCACGCTTTTGTATACCGTGCACAAGGACCCAGACAAACAAGCGCTTCACAAGGGAAAAAAAGCAGATATGTTCAGTTGGTCTCTCTCTCCACTGATCAACATTTCGCAGAGGGTTATTCAATATGGTCCTTCATCGCTTCAACAATACTTTATCAGTGATTCACTGAAACTGGATCGAAACCAAATTTGTTAATTTTATTAATATTTTTTAACAGTCGGAATAAGTTTCTAGTGGAAAGCGTGTACCTGACATATATCAACTTGGCTGGTCAGGATTTCTTAATTTGTTTTGTATGAACCAGCAGAGCATATTAACTTTTCCTTCGTTGGTACAATAAATGAAGAGCTGGTGTGCCAACAATTAAGCAAAAGGAGCGGGGGCGAATTTTCCTCTCTTTCCCTCGAATCGTTGACTAAAAATGTCCGAAATGTCTCCACCAAACGTCGATGCTGGCCGGACGCTGTTCCGTACCTCTTTCGTGTGCCCTTTGAGGATCAATCGTGGCACCTGGAACAAAAACAACCGAGCAAAATGTTACTCTCCTAGCGGCTAGGCAAAGGGAGACGTACTCCACGACAAGTTGACGTTTGATTCTCATTACATTTGCGCGATTGAGAGCGATGATAATGATGTTCCCATCGGCGCCAGCCCCGATGACGACGTCCTCCTCAAGTTCGCTCCAAGTGACATCGTACAGTCCGTACGGCCACTCGAACGCTTTGACAAGACGGATCGGTGTTCCCGGTACGTAGTCAAGAATGAATAAAGTGCCCCGACCTAGAGACAAAAACAAACAAAAAAGCACCGCAATATAAGTATATCTTAAGTTAGAGGAGCTGTGTGGAACAACACCAAAGACAAGCACGTACCTTGTATGCCGTAGTTCTGCGCTGTCGCGCACGCGAGCGTCGTCGGGTTGAAGGGGAGAATCGCACGGAGTACCCGTGCCGATTAGTCGTGGCGTACCTCTCCTGCTGAATCATTTCCGCCTGTCACACACTCGCAGCTCGATGAGCATAATCGAAACGGCTTGGAAGGCGAGAAAATTGTCGGGCTGCCAGCCGCGCTAGCGGTCGCATTGCAAAGGTGCCAAAGTTTCGATCGCGGACACTGATCGTGATGTTGGGAGAGCGCGTACCGACATCTTCCTTTTTTGCCTTCTGCTATTTCGCTCCTCGACTGTATGGGCTTGGCCCGCTCAGTTTAAGCTGCCCTTTTAAAGGTGGGGGACCGGGATGTCTAAAAATTTCCTATTTCCGCCTAAAAAAAAAAGCGGGCTCGCCCCGCAAAAAAATATCGCAAAAAGTGGAACGAGTTTATGGCTGCCGGTGGTCGCGTAGCGCGCCATTCGCGAAGCGTAGCTCGACGTGCGTTCGTTTATTGCACTTTATATTGAAGGAGTGTTAAAAAAATAACGTTCACGAAAGAAAACAAGTGACTGACGTCATACAATAACATAACTTTTCAGAACAAAGAGTGAGTACGAGTGACCCTAGTCACGTGGTCAACATTTATTCAGAAAAAAGGCGCGGAAACACGGTTTCCGTTTCCGTGTTGTGAGTCGATCAGGGGTGGCAGACGGCCCGATTCTATGTGAACCTTTGAGAACGCGTTTATTTTATTAGTTTGACTGTTACGTTACAAAACTTGCTAATTAGAGTAGTGTGTAAATACGTGGCGGGGCACCCTACGTGCGCAGCGGTGACTTCGGCTTCGACTGTCGGCATCCTCCGCTTTCGCCAACGCACGTACTCACTTCTGTGGCGGGAACTCGTATGCCTTTGTAGTAGGTGCAACTAGAATTTCGTCCGTATTAATGAAAATTTAGCATCGTTGAACCTCTTTACGATATCTGGTGGCTGGTTCGATTCAGGACAGTGAAGTTCACAATCAGATCTTCGCCTAGTGCATTTTCTTTTGCAGCCTGTTCTCCCGTGTGCACAGGGCGTACTAGGCTCTTGAGAACAGTCATTTGCTAACAAACTCCAAAGATATCGTCCAACTGCAGTCACCGCTTGTATGTGGCTTCTAAATCAAATTCACAGCTCACGCGTGGTAGAGGCCCGATTCTTGCACGGCTAGAGTGATATCGTGCTCTTGTTTCTTTCGGTATGTCGTAAACCGACGCCTGGCCCGATCCGTTCAAAGTTAAAAGTCTGCGACTCGGGCAGAGAGTGAAACAAGCAAGATGGAATGTCTGATGCCATCGGAAGTTGCCCGCTTGGTTCTCGGTAAGTTGTATTTCTTTCATCTTCCACGCCTCGAGGTTTTCGAAACATTATTTATTTATTTCAATACCCTCAAGGCCTAGAGGGACGGATGGGATCGAAATTTGTTCGTCGAAACTCGTTTCGTGGACAACTTTTCATGGACGCAGGTTTCACAGGCACACGTTTCGTCGACACTATCGTTTCATCGACACTCGTTACGCGAATTGCACGCTGTAGGGACATTTTGTCACGCGTGTATCACAGGAGTGCGCTTTAACACCCTTCCCCCCCCCCCACTCCCCCTCCCTCCCCCACCTGTGTGCTTCGCGGCGACAGTCTGCAGCTGCTCATTACAAAAATGTTAACCCCCTCACTGACTTGTACACGCCGCGAGCGCTGACAGTCTCATGCAGCTTATCACAGAAAAAAGCTAATTCGAGCTGTCTATGAAACAATTTGCGGACGAAACAACCTATCAATGAAACTTTATTCGATGAACTCATTGCCACTGCATAAAAATTACGCTCTGTCTAGAATGCCGCCCAACGGCACTCTTGCGGAGTGTTGAAGTGTCGTCTGAAAGTGTTATTAAAGGGGGCACTCAAAATTTTCTTCAGCGTGGCAGAAGATTCCCCCTCTTTTCTTTTTTTCTCCTCCCCTTTCCTCCTCCGTTTTCCTCCTCGCTTTTTACGGCCTTCTCGCACGAGTGGTAATTAGCTTACCGGCCCCCCGACAAATCTTTGTAACCCTTCAAGGTTCTCTGCTTCAGTCCAAAACATCAGCGATTAGTTAGTCAGGCTGGATATGAGCTCGGAAAGGTTCGAGCTAACTCGCTTTTCTCTTTTTTTTGTTCTGCAGCTTTTAAACACATTTAGATACTTCCGCGTGTGGCCACATACGCTACAACACCGCATATTTATCTCGAGTGAACGGAACTTGAACGTCACAGCAGAAGGAAAAAAAGGTGGACATTTTTATTTGAACTTTGAGCTCTACCCAGAGAGTTGAAAATTGGTCGTTCTAACAACGGCACACTGAAAAATGATTGTATCACTATTTCGTTTTTTTTTGTTCAAAATAATAATCATGAGTAAATACAAGTAAAAAATATTGCAGTAAGAGGGCGAAGCATGTAAAATGAGTTGCATTGTGACAATATAGTCATGTATCGAAATGAACACAGACTGTCCATTTCTGGCGCATAATATACATGTTCGTACTACAGGTGTTTTCCAGAGTAACGACCGCCTTGTTGGAGCAACTAAGAAGAGTAAAAACAAACTTCTATAAAATGTGAAACGGTCTGTGATATATTTCATGTATCTTCAGCCTTCGAAAAATTTCTTCGTGGCCAAACGTGCAGTTAGTTTCTGTCAAGAAATGTAACTGAAAACTCGACAACCGACAAATATATTGGGTATCAGCAAAGAGAGCGGGAAACACGGAGATCGAACCGTAAAATTACAATTATCTTCGCCTAAAATAGTGCAACTAGCAATAGTAGCACATTATGCCATTCATTAAAAGACAGCAGGTATTATGAAGTTTTCATTATCTTCTGTTCCCATTTGTTCGCAGATTATTTATTTTTATTTTCTTTATTTATTTGTAAATACTGTGTGCGCTTCTGGGTGCTTTACAGGAATGGAACGTCAGTTTTTATATCATGCAATATTATATACATTTCTTAACACCTTATACATTTCATATCAATTTGCAAATTGATATGAAATGTATAAGGTGTTAAGAAATGTATATAATATTGCATGATATAAAAACTGACGTTCCATTCCTAGTAAAGCACCCAGAAAGCGCACACAGCATTTACAAATAAATAAAAAGAGAAAATAAAAATAAATAATCTGCGAACAAAATGGGAGCAGAAGATAATGAAAACTTCATAATACCTGCTGTCTAATGATGGATGGCATAATGTGCTACTGTTGCTAGTTGCACTATTTTAGGCGAAAGATAATTGTAATTTTGCGGTTCGAGCTCCGTGTTTCCCGCTCTCTTTGCTAGGTGCCCAATATATTAGTCGGCTGTCGGACGCTTTCGGTTACATTTCTTGACAGAAACTAACTGCACGTTTGGCCGCGGCAATTAGGCCTCCAGGCTGAAGACATGAAATGCGGGCACAGACCGTTTCACATTTTATAGGAGTTTGTTTTTACTCTGCTTGGTTGCTCCAACAAGGCGGTCGTGTAACTCTGGAAAACACCTGTAGTACGAGGCATGTATATTATGCGCCGAGAAATGGGCAGTCTAGTGTTCGATTTCGATACACGACTATATTGTCGCAATGCAACTCGTACTACATGCGTCTCGCCTCTCTTACTGCAATATTTTTTGCTTGTATTTACTCATGATTATTATTTTGAACAAAAAAAACGAAATAGTGATACAACCATTTTTCAGTGTG
>JAZHYW010062281.1:0-13871 GCA_037355805.1 Ixodes ricinus | reverse complement strand
AGAAATATTTACTCAATGCAGCCTTTACTACCTTTTTTCAGACCGGTACTATCCTTTTACTTAGCCATTTGCTACCACAAAGGCAGCAGTCAAGATGGCGGCGTTCTGCCGCATCCCCGATGGGCCAGAGTTAGCCATCGCACTTACTGTTTCTGGAACGCAGCAGGGGGGAGGTATCCACACACAACTGTTGCACTCAAATATAGTAGGAGGTGGGGCTTGTTTTAAGGGGTTGAGTTAAGCTCATAACGATCGCAGCTCTTCGTTCCGTGCACATCGTGGAAGCCAGCAACTGCACTTCAACAGGGCTCTACTAGCCTGCAACGACTCGCAGCCAGCTGTTGCAGGCAATGACCATGCGGATTCTGACTTTGTTTCTCCTTTCGCATTCTTTGGGGAGCGTGCACATTTCCACTTTGGTCTTAACTGGGGATGAAAATAGAACGCGATGAAAACGGTTCCGAAGCCAACTGCATGGAGTCTTACCTTTGAGAGTGGTGAACTGAAGCCGCAGCAGTGCAGCGGAAACGATTCCCCCCCCCCCGGCTGCCGTTATCTTGCCTGCTTTGCTCACGTTAGTGATCACGTGAAGCGTTGAAGATGGCAATAGCGCCGCAGGGGTAGGCCAGATCAGATTGGCCAGACCACGGTCAGCAGATGGACGCTCTGGGCCTTCTCGTGTCCACCCGGTACTGAATGGGTCCGAGTCGTTCCGGGGGACAATCGTCACGATGACAAGACAGCATACAACAATGCCGGACGGCAGGTAGGTTTTTCGAACGCAACGGGTTGAAGACCTTCACTCAGGAGTGGGATAGGCAGGCTGTGCTCCGAAATCTTACCCATATTGATCCGAGTTACTCCGGCAGGTCGTGTAACGTAATAACACAGATTGGGAAAACGCTTGGCGCGGGTACGTTTGCAACGCCAAGGTGAAAAATACTTACCCTGAGCAAGATGGAACAAATTTTGAAAGCACGGCCAGAAGCTTAGCAGTCCTCGATTAATGAGCATCAGCTTGCACCGGTTCAGAAAAGTGCAGGGCTGTCCACTTCCGGCTCGTGTACTGAGATGCGAACAGAAGTATACCACTCCTACGCTTTTTCTGCACCGGCAGCAGGAGAGGTGCAAGTAGATTGAACCGAGCTTCTACTCACCCTGGGTGAGGGTCTCGTACTGTCGCAGGCCCGGAAAACGTCACTCGCGTCCAGCACATGCATCTGGCATTGTCACGGGACTCTGATCCGCCGGAATAACCTGCGGATTCATACGAGTTAGATTAGAACGCAGCCCGCAAAGTGCCCATCTTGCGGACCGTGATTCTGACCAATTTGATCTGGTCCGTCCCCTCGGGCGCAGCCATCTTAACGCCACGTGATCACCAATGGCAAGCAGGCAGGCGGCGGCAACGGCGGGGTGCCATTTTTGGCCGCTGGCTTCACCGCTCCAAGTTTACTCAAGCTCGTTGTTCCAAAGAGTAGAAAGCGTTTATCGTTTGTACTTGTTCTTTAAAACATGTGTTTTATTTCGGCAAAAAGACGTTTGGCAACATTGTACAAAAAGAAAGTAGGGACCAGTCGCCGCTCTGTGCAAAGACGCTTATTTCTTCGATCCGGGACCAGCCGTCTTTGCCTTTGTGTCGTGCTGCTCGCCGTGTTCCCGTGAAAGAGCTGAACGTTCGTGAGCTCGACTCGGGCAGGTGTACGGGATGACGGACTCTTTCAAGAGCAGGCTCCGCGAGCCGGTGCAGCTCGTCACCGGGATGGGCTATTGTCCAAGCAAGCCTGCTGTCAAGCTCCACTGGACACTGGACAACGTCTTCTCTCAACGGCCTGTGTGTGCCCTGCGGTGAAGGAACGACTTCTGGTTGAGCTGTCTTCACTCATGGCAGTGCACTGTCACGACCGTTGATATTGTCGTAAATAGTGTATCTAGTTTTAGCACTAAAGGAAAAAAATGTTTTAAAACTTTCCCGCGTTCCTTTTTTTTTAGCTGCTCATATCTTTCCCGGAAATTCAGGCATCTGCGTCAGCTGACCACGACAAAAATAAAGATGCGAGTCAGCGGGAGACATTATATATTATATTTGCATGCATTGCTCCCACGCGCAATGCGGAAAAGGAGTTCATGCCTGCCAGCTGTCCTTCACTGTCAATGCTGTTCAGCCCCTTGCCGGCAGGGTGAGGACAAGAAAGTGCATCCTCGCCGATCGGCGACCGCATACGTTTTAATTTCCCCCGATCAAGCTAACTGACCATAAAAGCTGGTCTCGCAGCCCCCGTATAGCCGCAAAAAATGCAGACATGGATGCTGAGAACCGGGGGGGGTTATTTTATCAATTGTCGCAAATAATTCCCGTGTTTAACTCTCATTTTCTTCAAGAGATAGAAGCCTTGAATCGATTAAAAGCTTGTGGCGGGACGTAAATTGAAAGAAAAACGCACTTTATTTGCAACATTTTTCACTGAGGTGGGGATACAAGACGACAAGTTTGCGCACAAAAGTGGTCGGTACAAACGACTCATTGGCAGTCAGGAAGTTAGCAATTCGAGTGATTAGAGTAGGCGTGTCACGTGCCTTCATCGTATTTGTTTGCTGATCTGCGTTAAATGCATTGTAGGAATTCTGCGCCGAAAATGTTATTGCGCAAATTTTGTATCTACTTGCAAGCATGGAAGCGATGGAATAAACTATATGTAATTTTTACTTGTCTATAATTAATTAAACGGTGAACATTGCCACCGGATTACTCATTTCCAGCTTTAATGTTTGTTGCGGCTGCCATCTGTTGGCAAGTGGCATAACCACACTTCCTTTTTTTTATACCGGAAATAACCTGATTTGCTGCGCTTTCTGTCTTCTGTTAGAAGATAGCGCGAGTTACTAGTTAGAGGTAATAAAATACACCAGTTCTATTTTGAGGCTAGTCACTGATACTAGCTTTCTGACCCAGTAAATGTTAGTAGCTTGACCATTACTACCTATGGTTAGTAGGCACCTAGTAAAATATGTGGCAAGTAGTTACTAGCTCTTACATAGTAAATACTACTAGCACTTTTTGAGACTGAACTGAAACTACTTTTCACCCCGTTCTGTTGGATCCGAGGCATCTGTTGCCAAAGCCAACCCCTACGTTGCAAGCCGATGGAATCGCACCTGTCAATTTCACGCACGTGTGTGAACCAGAATTAAGCCGAGCACGTGCGGAGCCTAGACTTACCTGCCCAGCATTCTCCTTCATTCTTAGGTAATTTAGCAATATTTCTATACTTCCAGTCAGAGCCATTTGTGGTGTGTGTGTGTGTATGTATGTATGTATGTATGTATGTATGTATGTATGTATGTATGTATGTATGTATGTATGTATGTATGTATGTATGTATGTATGTATGTATGTATGTATGTATGTATGTATGTATGTATGTATGTATGTATGTATGTGTGTGTGTGTGTGTGTGTGTGTGTGTGTGTGTGTGTGTGTGTGTGTGTGTGTGTGTGTGTGTGTGTGTGTGTGTGTGTGTGTGTGTGTGTGTGTGTGTGTGTGTGTGTGTGTGTGTGTGTGTGTGTGTGTGTGTGTGTGTGTGTGTGTGTGTGTGTGTGTGTGTGTGTGTGTGTGTGTGTGTGTGTGTGTGTGTGTGTGTGTGTGTGTGTGTGTGTGTGTGTGTGTGTGTGTGTGTGTGTGTGTGTGTGTGTGTGTGTGTGTGTGTGTGTGTGTGTGTGTGTGTGTGTGTGTGTGTGTGTGTGTGTGTGTGTGTGTGTGTGTGTGTGTGTGTGTGTGTGTGTGTGTGTGTGTGTGTGTGTGTGTGTGTGTGTGTGTGTGTGTGTGTGTGTGTGTGTGTGTGTGTGTGTGTGTGTGTGTGTGTGTGTGTGTGTGTGTGTGTGTGTGTGTGTGTGTGTGTGTGTGTGTGTGTGTGTGTGTGTGTGTGTGTGTGTGTGTGTGTGTGTGTGTGTGTGTGTGTGTGTGTGTGTGTGTGTGTGTGTGTGTGTGTGTGTGTGTGTGTGTGTGTGTGTGTGTGTGTGTGTGTGTGTGTGTGTGTTGCGTGGCGTGCTCACCGTCCGAAGAGACGAACATGCACCAGCTGGGTTGTGATTTAGCGCGCGTGGGCAGTTATTTCAATAAGATGGCTTGTTTCGGTTGCCACACTCTCTTTTTTATTTTAATATTAAATATGATGTTTGTACATCAGTTTCTTTTGCATGCTTACTTTTGTTCTGTTCAGTGTGTTTCGTACTGGCAGAGGTCTCTAACGTGAGTGAGGTTTTTTAAAGGCGTGTTCAAGAAGTCGTCGTTTACGCCGAGTAATGGATAAAGTACTCACAACATATCTTTGCTAGAAAACCAGCATTTTCCTATATAAATTGTATTGTGTGGCAAGTCGCTGTCAGAACGTGAAAAACTGCTCCTCCACAGCTATGCCGACCAGTAAATACACCCCTTATACCGGCAAACCAGCACCTGAGGACAACGTTTTGATGCTGTATAGAGACAAATCTTGGGGCGCCCGTGCGCCAATACTCAATAAAAGCAGCTCAAAGCTGTGAATCCGCAGTTTTCGATTGCTCTAAAGCATAAGAGATAGTTGTTTGTATACTGTACGAATGAATGGTTTCACGTTCTATTCGTTTTCGTTTTTAATGACGTCTTTTTAAACTGCGTCATTTTGATCGATATCTTCGTAGGGCATGTTATTCTGGTGAATTCTTTAGAGTTGAGAACAACATGTCTGATGATGTGTTTATAGAGCCCGACCAAAACACCACGATTCCCCTAAATCGGTACACCATGTTGATTTCAGTAGGAAGCCATCTGCTACACCGAAACCTTAACCCACTGTTTTTACACAGCTCAAACATCGTAAAAAACATTATAGTTGGTATTTGCTGCAGATATTTTTTAAGAAATCGCATCCTGACACTCCTCCAGCATATTTAACGAGTGCTTCCTTCATACATATGTATGATTTGAACATCTCTGCACACAGTTTTTGTATTACCAACGAGAAAAAGAACGACAAAAATGGATGGAGCGTGCCTGGGACGTGTCGAGTGACTCCTTTGTATTATTTGTTAACCGCTGGGAATCTCTCTTACAGAATTGGTGCTCAAAGGGTTCCAGGTTGCTTTGCGACACGCATTTCGCAAGGAACGCTTTATACCCTTAAGATCACTCCAAATTTAAACGCAGCCGACACTACTATCGAATGTATTCAATCAAACCGCTCCAAAAGCGCGTGCTTGCGGCTGGGTCTCGGTTATACTATTCTGGTGTCGATTTCTCATGCTCCAAAGAAATTACATAAAAAAGATACAATGTACAAAGATCTGAATGGAAGTTGAATTACCAATCATCGTTCTCTAAACGCGTTCCAACAAAACGCGATATTTTATTTCCTATTCTAAAACTGCGTGATCTTAACCCAGGCAGCACAAGACGTGGAGTTGACGTCAAAATAAGGTCCTCGACGTTGGCGACGTCGAAGTCCTTAACAAACTTTTTATCGACGACATTGGTACGTCCACATGAGAGGTTCCGATAACGTCAAACACGTGACGTAGTGACAACGTCATAAGCTTCGCCTCGACGTCTTCAACAGTAATCGACGTCTGTTCGACGTCTTGTATGAGAAGTTCTTGAACGTCGAGCATGAGACGTCATAAAATGTCCTGAGCAAGAACCTGACGTCCTCGACTTATTCGACGTCGTTTCTAGGTTTTCTCCGAAAGTTCTCTGAACGTTGAGCACGAGACGTCCCAACAATGTCCTGAGCAACACCTTGACGTCATCGACATTATTCGACGTCAGTTCTACGTTGTTTAGAGGTTCTTCGAACGTTGAACGCGAGATGTCCCGACAATCTCTTACCAACACCTTGACGGTATTGGCAATAATAGACGTCAGGTCTACGTCTTCTCCGGGAAGTTCTTTGAACCTGGAGCACGAGACGTCCGAACAATGTCCCAGTGCAACACCTTGACGTCATTGATAATATTCCACGTCATTTTTACGTTTTTTTGGGAGGTTCTTGTAACGTTGATCGCGAGACGTCCCAACAATGTCCTGAGCAACACCTTGACGTCAGTTGCAATAATAGACATCAGTTCTACATTTTCTCCGGGAAGTTCTTTAACGTGCAGCACGATACGTACCAACAGTGTCCTGAGCAACACTTTGACGTCATCGACATTATTCAACTTCAGTTCTACGTTTTTAAGCGAGGTTCTTTGAACGTTGAGCACGAGACTTCCCAATAGTTGTTTGAGCGAACACCTTGATCACCCTAAACAAGCGCCCTATAGAGCCCAAGTCGTGCTGTAACATCACTTCTAAATTTTCTCGTCAATATCAGCACTTTTTATACTGTGCATGCAATCCAGATTTCACCCTTAGTTGAGCTGCTGAAATTTCTTACGACATTATCATTCTCGTGAATGTTGTTTTAGCAGGAATTGCTTAAAAAGCCGAGAATTCACAACAACAAAAGCCAGGATTTAGCTCGGAGTCAGTGGGGCTGTTTACAGCACTTTTAGCGTTTATAATTTAATATCAGAGTCTTTGAAGCTGTACGAGAATGACAATAATGTAAGAGATTTCTGCAGCTAGGCTTCAGGTTGAAGGGTGGACAGCATGCACAGTATAGAAAACGTTGTCATTGTCGAGAAATCTTAAAAGTGATATGACGGGTCCTTGTTCACTATAGGACGCTTGTTTAGGGCGACTCCGAATTACACCCAAAACTGCTCTAACCATGGAAGTGGTCGAAATTACTGATCACTAGGAAGAAGACCGTTCCCATGATTTCTGGACAGCGGGCCGGGGTGCTTGGGGTATTTGGCAAATGGGCTATTCGGCAATGGGCTATTCCGTCCGAATATCATGCTTTCGCGAACATACCTTCAAGCAACGAAGCCACCAGATTCGGTTGTTTCGTTGTTCCACGGTGACGCATGACGAGACCGGTGTCAATTGACATTCCGTTCAGTCTAGACGTATGCTCGACGTTTTATGGTCGTTAAATAGGGCGTTATTTCAATGTTTTCAGTGAGGTCATCACAGACGTGCGCTCGACATTTGTACGTGTAGTTAAACGGGACATTATTTTATCGTTATTGACGTTTTCAATGGACATCCCGTTCAGTTTAGACGTATACTCGACGTTTTATGGCTGTTAAATAGGACATTATGTCAACGTCGATATAACATTATCACTTGACTTCCTGTACGATTCGGAAGTACACTCGACGTTCTGGGTCGTTAGGTGGGACGTTATGTCGACGTAAAATCCACCCCTTTTTCCAGACATTATGCTTTTTCATTTTACGTCGAAGAAGACCTGACGTTCAGACTTTCGACGTTCATTCGACATGTGGTTTCTGACGTCATCACCTTCTTTCGACGTCTTTTTCAACGTGTCTGTGCTGCCTGCGAAGGTGTCTGGGTCTCTTCTTACAGCGACCATGCCGTTTAACACTTCACTCTTCTATTATTTGCAGAGGACGAGACTTCTTTAACCGAGGAAGGTAAGCTGCTGTCTGTCTATTATTGCTGTTTTAAGTCATTTAATTGTTTCCTCCAACAGGATTTTATTTTTTCCAAATATGTAATATTACGATTTAGGTGACGATTTTATACTCTGAACTGTTGTGTATTAACTTTCTGCGTTTATTTTTATTTAAAATACTACTTACTGATGTCATGAATGGCAAAGTTTGCTGCAAATTTTATTATATTTCCAGATTATGTGGGTAAGACACACCTTTAAATTATTTTTAACAACCAGTCTTCCCGCCTTATACTATTTGTACAAGTACTTGCCCTTACACGACATGCATTTTTTCCCGTCTGTTTTACTTGCATCTAATCTTGCTGTAAGGATATATTCAGGTGTAAAGCTGAAAAGATAAGCAGTACAGTTGTATCTAACTGTAAGCTCTATATTTTGAATTTTAAACGGTGAGAAACGCACTGCCTTTCGAGTCATTGGCACCTTGTAATAGCGCTTCTAGCGAAATAACAAAATACACATGGATGCCAAACACTAATGCGGATTTAAACTAAACTATGTCGGCAGAAAATTCAGACATGTACAAATTACTCAAAAAAGGTAGTTAAGTTAAGTTACTGAGTATCTACGCCAAAAGTAATTGGAGTAGAGTAGAAATTACGCACTTGTAATAGTAATTGAGTAAACTACTAATTACTGTAAAAAGTAGCGAGTTACTTTTGAAGTTACTTTCTAAGTTACTTTTTTATATTTTTGTAGTAGCAAAATGAACAGCAGTTTTGATCCATGAAAAACCCTTCGAGCCTAAAATAAATGCAGTCATTTTATGGCTTGCATTTTCACCAAAATAATTTTTTCGCTCGCAGAAGTGATTGACATTTAATGTTCTTAATAGGAAAGTTTTCCCTTTTCCTTCTAAAGACGTCCCCAGCCAAGCTAAACAGACGTTCCACCGACGCGCTCGATGAAACGGCAGCGTTGAAATTTAGAGTGTCGGCATCTTAGGTGTCCATGTTACAACATATGAGGTTTGACTCGGGTAGAGGTCTTTTATAACAAACTCACCTCCTGTTTTCTTTTTTCTTTGGCAAGTTGAGATTGTTATGACTGGCCCCTCTTTATTCCGACGACGTTCTGAGAATACGCTGAGCGAGTGCACCCGACCGTCGAAAGTTCAAATCTCGCGTCACGACGATAAGATCATCCGGACGACTGCGCGTCTCGTTGCAGTGCTAGTGCTACGCTACTGAAAAAAAAGAATTGCTTTGGTTTAACAGATGATGAACCAAAGTATACTTCTGCCGCTGACGCCGGGTCCAACAAAAGGACTCCCAAGAGTAACTCGCAATCCTCGCCGGCGACTACGGTATTTTGATGCGCCTGACACGCCTGACAAGTAAATCGTTTTAACAAAGAGGAGGTCTCCCTGGCATGGAAGGTCGGAAGGACACGAAGGATTACGTGAACAAGCATCGTCGCTCGTACCGTTGCAGCTGGAAGCGGGAACGTGCTCCCATGAACGGATTATCCGTGCCAGGGTTTGTGCTCGGGGGAGTCCGGCTTTGCAAAGACATATGCGCTGACGACGAGGCGACCATGGGAACAGGCGCCCAGTTGCGAGGTCATTCGTTGGATCCTCTCATGGAACCCCCAAACCACTTGAGGCAGAACTCACTAAAGCCAGGACACGTGAAAACAACAACAACCCTCGGAGTGTCCCTGTCTTTCACGGTTGCAGCCGGAGGCGCGGCGCCTGCGTGCATTACCGGATTAGGTCAATAGCCGACCAAGGCTTGTTAAGCATGTATTCCTGCGTTCGTGCGCGCCGGTGTTATTCTTAAGCTGCTCTCACCACCTTGGCCCAAGGACGCCTGTGATGCAGTTTCTACGGCTGCCGAGTGTACGTCCGTGGGAACGGAATGTGAGGGCGCTCCTTGTTCGGGAATGCCAGCTCATCTGCCGG
Organism: Ixodes ricinus; assembly: GCA_037355805.1. Lineage (NCBI taxonomy): Eukaryota > Metazoa > Arthropoda > Arachnida > Ixodida > Ixodidae > Ixodes > Ixodes ricinus. Next base: position 4,406 of record JAZHYW010062281.1, on the reverse strand, counting down.
CGTCTTATTCATTTCTGCGCTCAAACTTTCGTGATGAGCAAAATTAGCACTAGATTTCGAAAGTAGTTAGTAATTTGAGTAGAAGTTACTGGAAAAAGTAGTTAAATTAAACTACTAATTACCCAAATCAAGTTGTGATTGAAAGTTACCAAGTTACTCGGAAAAGTAGTTAAACTACAGTAGTTTTGAGTAGAGTAGTTGAACTACGTCCAAGTCTGGCAGAAATGGAGGGAGAGGGGAGACGGGAAGCGCAGGGGACGTCAGAACTTCGAGTTCTGATTGGGATGATTAGAGAATAGAAGCGGAGCTAGCTATCTTTGTCTTCACTACAATTGCGGAATGCGTTCAAACGCGGACGCTAAACACCGGTCCGCCGGTATTATGCGTGCCGACACTATCAACATGGTGCAGTGGAGACAAACGTATCTCTTTGTCTAAATGATGAGGAGGGAGTAGTTACCACTGTTCTTTTATGTTTTGCAGGGTGGTGGGAGTTAAACTTTAGGAAATTGCCGGTGTCACAGGGCTTGCGGAAGACAGCGGTTTTTATCTTCCCATGCTGTTATGACTCTCCATTCACATCTATAGGAACGGTAGTGCGTTGTTCTTTTCATACTCCCAAGTGAACTCGATTGTCGGACCTACGCTATTCAACGTAAGGTGAAAGTCGCTGACATGGTCTTGATTTAAAATCACAAATATGTCGCCAGCAATCCGTCTATAAACCTTCACTGTGCATGCAGTCAACCTGAGGGCAACTTATTCATCTGTACCTCATACGACACTGCTGCCTTGTACAACGTGAGAGTACTCCAACCAATCTACGGAAAGTCATCCGTCTGGAATGCAACCAATGCTTCAACCGTGAGTGCCTCAACAACAAGGGAATTCTTTATGCACTTCGTTGCTGCCCGCGAGTGGAGACGCCGTACAGCAGGAATCTGGCACAAAAACAGCCGTCACTGTGTCAGAGCGCGCAGATTGAAGAACAAGAAAAATCTCACCCAGTGTCGGCACCGTCTGACGTCTGTTGTAAAGCTTCTACGACGAAATCTCCAACCGCACGACATGCACCACGTCTTTGGCGCGCGGGAACAAGCGGAGGAAATAGAAAAAAAAACTACACAGATATTCACGACAGGAAGCTGTTTCAGGTGACACCAAGGCCCCTCGACCCGCAAAGAACCATGGTCTACAACCTGTCTTCAAAAAACCTGCTCTAAAAATCATGTAATTCTGCTCTCTAAAGGTCTTGACTCTCGCACTAGCCCCCGTGTCGTCCATAAAAAAATATCATCATCGATACTGAAGTGAAATTGCGCCATCTAAAAGATACTACCGGGTTAAATCTGGCACACCGCCGCATAACGACCAAATTAAACAACGCAAAGGCAACCCCTTCCAATTTTAACTAGCAGGGACAATAGGCTTTCCGGGACCTCAAATCGGACGCAGTCAATCATCATTTTTCAGGCGAAAAAGTGTAAGGCCACTTGCATATTTGACAATGAAACTTATCATGATAAAATGACGAATATCATTAGGGATATCAAGCACTTTGCTGTTGTTAACACGGGACCCAAACTCGAATATCGGAAAGATCCTCAGTAAACCACCTCCGTGGTCTAAAAAGAAAAAAAAAGCCGCGTGGATGACGTAATTTGTTGCCGTCCTCTTTCTTCTGATGGGTCTCCGATGGGTCTACTCCAAAAATATACGGTCTCCCGAACATACACAAACCTGAGCGCCCATTGGGCCCCGATTGTTTCTTTCGTTGGCTCTGCAACGTACAACTTTTGCAAATATCTCGTTGAATTAATTTCGCCCCTAACTGAAAATAACAGCCTGACTGTTCAAAACTCTCAAGAGTCAGGGGGCCTAATCCCAGATAAGTCCTCGACGTAATGGTGTCATTCGATGTTGTATCCCTGTTCACAAGTGTTCCCGACTGCCGTCGCTGTGGAGGGCGCCGAAACACAGCTTATGGCAAGGTAATACGCTTTCGGCACGCACCTCGCTCACTGTAGAGGATAATGTCGTTCTCTTACGCTTCTGTCTGAAGCATGCTCATTTTACATTTGGTGGGCAGGTATCACCAGATCTAAGGCTGTCCTATGGGTGTCTGTTACAATGGCCAGTCTTGTGATGAAAAACATTAAAGATGTTGCCCTCAAGTTGACTGCATGCACAGTGAAGTTTTATAGACGGTTTGTTGATGACGCCTTTGTGATTTTAAATCAAGACTTTGTTAGCGACTTTTACCTGACATTGACTAGCGTGGATTCGTCAAGTCAGTTCACTTGCGAGTTAGAAAGAAGAAAAAACACTCCCGTTCCTAGCTGTGACTATGAGTCATAAGAGCACTGCGCATATAGAAACAGCTATCTTCGGTAAGCCCTGCGACAACGGCAATCTCCTAAATTTTAACTCCCATCGCACCGGCAGAAAAAAAGAGCAGTGGCAAGAACGCATCTTCATCGTTCGGAACAGATTACCTCGAATCCGGAACTACGCATGGCCGAGGACTCTGCCATTGTCGGATCTCTCATCTAACGGAATTATTCCCGACGGTTTTTCGATAACACACGTAAACAGAAGCACCGGGAAGGCCCTTAGGATAAAAAGACTTTCAAAGCAAATGTTCTAACAATTCCGGATGTAAAGGGGATGTCCGAGCCGATACGCCTCGCACACCTGCCTCTAGATGTCAGGACAACCGTCAAGCCGCATGTAAGGCTGCGCAACCTCCTTTCCAAACCGAGACGACGATGCACCTCCCGAATCTGCAAATCGGGTGGTGTACAAGTTACGCTGTCGGGACTGTGACGCATCGTACAACGGGGAAACTGGCCGCAAGCAAAGCACCCGCTTCAAATATCATAAAAGAGACGTAGAAAGGGCGACGCATGCTACCAGGTAAAAAACCGAACTGGTGCACCATTGTTGGACCACCGGACACAGCTTTGATTTTGACAACGCAGAGATCTTGGCACGGGAACAAAGGTGCGGTCCCCGGAAATTCTTGAAATCTTGGTGCGTCCGATGCGATCAATTCGTCTTGCAATGTCAACCGCGGCCCACTTCCTGACGTGTACGCGGATTTACTGAAATATGGTTTGGTTGCTGGCTTCTCATTCTAGTCCCTATTGGCACTCACTGAGGATATCTCTCACGTGGGGGATGAAAAGTTTGATTAAAAACTGAATTTTGTTAGATGAAGTTGGTGTTTTTGTTTTATCTGCATTTGTATTGTCTGTACCCCATACATTTTGGGAGGAAGAAATCTACACAACATCTATTGAAAATTGTCGATGCGGCGTCACTGGATAGAAACTTAAAAAAGTCTTTAATACATGGAGACGATTTTCCTAGACTGCCTAAAGTATGTTTCGTTATACGTAGACAAAACACTAGACAAAACGGTAGACAAAAACATGCGCGGCTGAACTTCCGGGGGCAATATGTTGCTTCCCTTTGGCGATTCATTTTGCATATTTTTGAGGACCCTCAGTGAGTAGGCTTACATTAGATCTCGTGTCACGTAGTCCAGGCGGCCTCAGTCAGGTCGGCAACTTGACTTCTAGAGGCGGCGGGGACATAGTCGGTCCTCTCACGTATGATCTCGTCGACGGATCTCTGCCCCGATGTTCGGAGCTTGGCCCCCAAGTTTGAAGCTCTTCTCACACTCTTCTCGATCTCTTCTAATGAAACCACGCCTTTCCTACGAAACAAATTTTTCCCTTTCCACAAAATTTCTAGAGCAAATTGTAGATCGGGGCTATACATAGTCTAAGGAAAATGCATGCACTTCCTGTTCCGCAGTGTTTAGCTTTTTCCTGATGTGTTCCCATAGATTTTGGTGCATAGACATTGAACAGTATATAAAATAAAAAAATAGAAAATTTACCTACCTTTATATCCTCTTTCTAGCAACATTAAATCATATTTTTACGCATAAAAATTCTCATTAGCAGTTTTAGGCTTTTCACCCATACATCGCTGGAAACATGCACTCACCAATTTATGTGTGCTCAAACGAGGACATTCACAAATGGACACTCCATGGTGTACTGATATCACTAATATTTCAGTAGTGTTGACTGTACACCGCTATATATACCCTACACTTTAAAGGCAATCGCTTAAAGAATGACCATCCCAGACGATGATAAAGTTAGAATATTATGTTTTTTTGCAAATAATTCATACGAAATGTGATTAATAAGGTCTGGTGAACTGCATCTCCAACTATTAGGTATTGCAAAAGCGATAAATATTTAACACAGTTGAAAAAAACAGACTCCACAAGTAGTCTGCAACTGGGTGTGATATCGGCTTCTCCACATTGCATCGTAATATTTCTATTGATTCCACTCTATGGATTGTGTACACAAATATAGTAACAC
>JAZHYW010062280.1:0-28248 GCA_037355805.1 Ixodes ricinus | reverse complement strand
GTACAATCTATTTTGATGTGAACTATACTAAGAATAGCTGTGATTAGCACTTCGAAAGTATGAATATCACAGTTCCCCTCAAAGCGAATAACGAATAGCGTATTATTCGGAACTACTATTTGAAACTTTAGAATATACCCACAACACTATAAAACAGTAAATATCCGTACAGTGTTAACCACACTTGTATGTAACGCACGTGATATCAAAAGTCAAATTTGGGGTTTTACGTGCCAAACCTACGACGGGCATCTGGCACGCCCCAGCGGAGGAACTGAGGATTAATTTGGACCACCTGGGGATCTTTTGACGTGCAACCAGCTCGGTTACACGCGCCTTCTCCGCAATAAGCTCCGTCAGATTGCGGGCACCTCGGCCGGGATTCGAACCCGCCACATGGGGATCCGTAGGCCAGCGCTCTCGCCTCGGAGCCACCGAGGCGGCTAATGTTTTCTCATGGCTGTGCTATCCTGGAAAAAAACGGACGACGGCTTTTTGACATAGCATTTCAGGATGGTTTGTTGAGTACCATGTCATGATACCCTTGCTCGGCTGCCACCGAGATAGCACATCCACAAGAAAACACACAGTTGGTTTGTTGAGGAATAAGTTTGGTGAGAAGCGATGTACCAACAAACTTGGGGACCTTAATCGCATGATATTAAATGAAGAGCAGTGTACCTGGTGCCTCCACAAATCCCTGCACGATGGACCTCTGCGAGTTGAAGGTGAAGACGAACGCGCTTGCGCTTTTTCAGTGGAGCTGCACGAAGTTGTTGAGGTGGTTGAAAAGAGTAGAGGAGCAGGGCCTCCGACTGGTACGTCCGGAAACTGAGCAGGATGTTCTCCGCCAGCACGGGGTCCGAGATGTTGCCCAGGGTTGCCCGAGTGGTAGCACGAGCTCGAAGTGATGAACGTCATCGAGTTCTGGTTCAGGTCTGGCGAGAGAGGGAGCCACGCCTGCCATCAGCGAGCGCTATCGGAAGCTCGTAACAAATTGGCGAGCTTCTATGTTTAGCGACATAAATGTCCCTCCCCAGACATAAAGTAGCGCATCTGGTTTGTCCCTTCATGGCATGGTGAGCTTGGTTCATTTATATACACTTATGGGTCTATGAAAGCAATAAGGTTGAGCTAATGGCATAAGGCAAAAGTGAAACAGAGTATAGAACTTGCAAAATCAGTTTCATATCCATAAAAAAAAAAATTAAAATTGTTTGCTTATTTAGCGAAAACGATGACCAACCACCAGGGGCGGATCCAGAACTCCGTTTTGGGGGGGGGGGGGGGGGGGGGGGGGGGGGACGGAAGAATTTTAAGATACTATGCTCCCATTCTTTTTTGTGCAAGGGGGTCCACCCATGTCAAATTGCCCTCCGAGAAGAGGAGAGGGAGGGGGGTCGACTTTGTTTTGGGGGGGGCGGCCGCCCCATCGCCCCCCCCTTGGATCCGCCACTGCCAACCACAAAAAGTTTACCAACAAAAGTGGTTGGGGTTGCCCACAACGTGGCAACTGCTGCCTGTTCAGTTAGCACATTTTGGGCGGAAGAGGGAATTTGAAGTGACCCAGCCGTAATTAAACATATATCTAACTGTTTTTATGAGTTGTGCCATCGCAACAACTGAGATTCTCTACACTCGCAGTTGTACGAGCCCCAGTTTCGTGGCAGGTGGCTCCATTTTGGCACGGATTGGACGGAGCAGGAAGGCCGGCAGTCCATCACAATGTCGGGCACCCCAAGACGTCCCAGGTGCAACATAAAGAAACATTCTCGACGGCCAGTTCGAATGCAAGGATTGCGAAAAGTTTTGAAGTTGAGAAATGGTGAGGACGTACTGTATTTCCACAAACCCAAGACAGTCCTTACTGGTTAAAGCCCTTCGTTCTAGTTCCCAATGTTGTCTTATCGAAACGAGCTGTAAAAAACATCATGCCAAGAGGTCTGCCAGCGGTGCAACAACGTGGCAGCATTCAGAGCCACCAGAGGCTCCGAGAAAGCCACACATTTAGAAAAAAGGGTACCGGCAAAAGTGACAGGCCAGAGGCAGGAGGGATGGCACAAATTTTTTAAATGTCTAGCACTTTCGATACGGTACAAGCAGAGCTGAGAAATACCCTGAAAATTACCCCCCTTCCCAGTTCATTCATAACTTGCTGCAGCAAAGCACCGCAACAATCCATAGGTGTTGCAAGCATGCTTGGAATAAGGCCAATGAACCCATTTCTTTCTTCCTTTCTTCACCGCTTAATGGGGATGTCATAGCGCCGTGCAGATGCCAGTATATCGCGACTAAGGTGGTTAGGCAGTTAAGGAATCGGCTGAAGTAGTAGGCTGATTACCTCTTATCGAAAGCAGATGGTAAAAATGCTGCGCGAGGGTAGTGAATGAAGCGGAACCTTCGTTAGCAGATGGCATCTTTAGTTAGTGAGGGTGTGCAGCTCATGCCAGTAGGAATTGTCACAAACTAAACTCACCTCTTTCTATTCCTAAAGGGGAGGCAAATTGTGCAAAAGTTTAGAAACAGAAATGAAAATTGTGCAATTATTCCTAACAGATACCTCCTCCAGTATAAACCCAACACATGACATAGCCAAAACCGAAAGAAGAAAAGGAACTTTGGGAGTCAGACATCTAGCCTGTTATGAGTGCTCAAATAATAAAAAGAACATAACAAATGTACGAAAACTTCATATAACACTTACCACCTGTAAGCTTCAATCCTCTTGTGGGAATGACTAGTCTAACAAGTGTATATTACTTTAACTATACTAGCTTCTTACTGTACAACTTTACTTATTTGCTACCGTACAACTTTATACTGCTTTATGTTACTGTTCCAACTTCAATGTTTGCTACTGTACAACTTTACTGTAATGTAAAAGTCAGGGCTAACGAAGACATGGTCAGAAGCTACGAAAGAACAAACCCAATGAATAAAAACAAAACTAAGAAATTCAAGGTGTTCAGAAAATAAACTTAAAAGTCAGCAAACCTTCTGCTCAGATGATTGTAAAGATTGACAACATGGTTGTTGATAATGAGTCCCCTGGAAGCAGCCAATGAAACCTTCCGTGATGTCCGGATGCGTCAGGAGGTCCCTGAAACAGTCAAGTAATCTCAGTCACCTGCAGAGTCTGATAGAATATGAGTGAAACACACCCCAGCTAAAAGGAAAATGTATGTAACATTGTCCAGAATACAATCAGTGGAGTGATTCAATCCCATAGTATATCTGATTTGCTAGAACAATTAAACTAAATGACAGCATTGTCTCTACACCTCTCCTTAACACTGACTCTAATGACAGGAATGTCCATTCTCCGTAAGCATTTGAAGTTCAACATGATTCAAACAAATTAGAGCACATATTCAATGAAATCAAGCAACTAAAGATTATAAATTCACATGTGCTCAGTTAATTAACTGATAGTTAAGCAACAGTGATGGTAAAATGACAGCGACAGAACTATGACAAATGATTGATAGGTAAGCAGCTGTGATAGATAATGGGTACTTCAGCAACTGTGATAGATAATTGGTAGTCAAGCCACTGAAATGGACAACTGACAGTTAAGCAAATGTGATAGTTAACTGATAGTTAAACAATTATGGTAGTGGACCACAGATAGCAAAGCAACTGTTGACAGTTAACCGATAGGTTAAGAACATGCAATAGTTAACCGATAAATTAAAAGCCTGCGATAGTTAACCAATAGTTAAAAGCAACTCTGATATCGTAGAGCAACCGACAGCGAAGAGACAAAGGACCCACTTGGGCGCTCCACCGATGTAGAGGGGCCCCTCGAAGGGCCCGACCCCCTCGTCCTTGCCGAGGTCGACCATGACCGAGTCGAGGTTGACGGTGAAGCGCATGTGGTGCGTGTCGTGGTCCAGCCACACCTGCTGCCACTCCCCCGTGTTCAGGCGGCTGCGGGATAGCAACTTCACAATGCGCGGCTCCCCATTTACCGTGTACTCAAAAGACAGCTCGTAGTCTGCAAAGGAAACAGAGTGCAGAACATGCAGGCCTTAGAGTCTCGACGGGCACCCTCGAAAACAGACCTAACAACTTTCGAAACTCGAATTAAGAGATCAAAAAACAACTCTGATATCCACAGTGGGATATTCAGACAAGATGAATGCACTTCTGCCATTCGGTACTAACTCTTATTTTATTTCTTCAGGATATGCAAGTGGGCTAGTTGGTACAGTAATCCCTCGTTATAACGAAGTCAACGGGACAGCAAAAAATTCTATATAAGCGGTAATTCGATAAAAGCGATAGAGCCAAAAAAACAGTGCCAGCTGTCTTGAAGAATGGACAGGAACACTGCAGAACACTCTGACCGTATATTTAATCAAACAAACCTTGGTTATGAAGATCTCACGGCAGCTTTATCGAGTAAAAAAATAATTAGGTGGAGTTTGCCGATATTTTCATCCGGGCATCAGTTCTCCTCGAACTGCTCCAGGCATCGCAAGAACACTGTCACCGCCGCTGCACTCCACTTTGTTTCGAAGCAGCCGTAGGATGTTTCGCGTCTCCACAGTCGTCGGCATTTCCCGAGGTGCCTCTCTGACGCCGCTTCGTGTTTACCCTGGCCGCACGCAAGGTCTATGATCGCAGCATCCGTGGCAGGAGCAACAACGGGAACGTCCGCATCGACAAGCGCAAATGAATCAAAGTTATCATCGGTGGCTTCACCAACATGTTTTCACACGACTCCTGTAGAGATCGTTGCAGCTCTGGGAATCGTGCGCCGGCTCGGCAAGCATGCTCGCGAGAGAAAATCTGACGTGCGCAAAGCAGTTGGCGATCTTTCATCTTCGAGTCGCGGGAGCACTTTCTTTTGCATGAGAAACTTCTCGAACCCGTCCAGTATGCCTTGCTTGTTTTGCAAAATGGTGGACAGTGTCGAACAGCCGATGCCAGAATGTTGAATTCTTCGGCAATTTCAGACTCGGGCAGGCCACTTTTCTCAACCTCGCAGATCTAAGCGACTTTCGGTAAACACTTCCAATCTCCCATACGATGCACATCACATGTGCATGTAGTACATATTACGCCGCAGGCCGCGCAGGCACAGGAACACCGTCAGGGGCTTCCGAAAAGATGATCTCCTTCGGCATTGCGGCTTTCGTAGTAAGCATGGTCGGTTGTGGATACACTTCAAATAATCCGGTTCGAAATGCATGCATTTCGGTCGAGACCATGTTGAATTAACTTCAATAAAAGCGATAATTCTAAAAAAGGCAATTTTGTTATAACGGGAATACTCTACACAACTACTACGTAAAAGCACAAAAAAAATAAAAACGCAGAGTAGGAGTGGACACAGAAGCGCTTCCGTCCACTTTGTTCTTCCCGTTTCTTTATTACTGCACAGCCTGATAACTTGAAAACAAAAATAATTGAAGCCAAATGTAAAAATTATGTCATAAAGTTATAATCTTGGGTGCAGCTTTCAATATTGCTAGAGTTGTTTCTTTTCTGTAGCAATAAATGATAACAATGGCGTCCTGGTCTTGATCAAGGTAAAGATGCATACATTGCATAACTTTGCTTCATTTGTTAATGAAATCTGTGACCCCAAAGGAAATCGGTAATCACTCTAACTACAGTCGCCGACCGATTTTTCGGACTTTGCAGGAACCGAAAAAATGTCAGAATAATAGAGCAGTTCAGAAAAATCAGCAGATTAAAAAACTTGCCTTTATTACGTCTAAGCGGGCTTAAAAAAGCCGTCAATAGTGCCTTGCTTCAGGTTACGCCTCCGCTTGCGTTCGGCCACTTTCTATTAGCTTGAGAATCGCAGCCTTCTTTTCTAGCGTTATGGTCGAGTACTTTCCAGCGCTTCTTAGCGACACTTCGCGGCGGCGGAAGAACAGATGGGGCCATGACGTCCAAGCCAGCGTAGTCCGAAAACACGATTCACCGAGATGAGATGAGAGGCGCAAGTCCACGACTGCAGAATGGCGAATGAACAAAGCAAAATGGTAACAATGATGATGATAATGACACGCAGCTAGAGAAAAAAAAGCTGCATAGCGTCACCTAGCGGTAGGACTTAGCAGTACTCAAGTAGTGCTGCCAAACCAAGCCAATCCATGTGCAGCCAACATAGAATCTAAAATGGCGGCTTCTCGGTGGTGTTTCCTGCTAATCGCTCGCGACGATTTTGTCCGAAAAATTAAACTTTCGGACTTCAAGCTGTCCGAAACATTGGTCGTGAATATGCACTATTTCTATCGGGTAGGTCACGGTTCCTCCTTTAGGTCCAAAATATCGAACAAGTCCGAATTATCGGCGACTGTAGGTTTGTATTTTTTATCGTCTTATATCTCTACTATACTATGCTTACCATATTCATAAGTGAGCTACATGCACAATGAAGAACTTGATGTCCACTAGATATTCATTTGTCTTCCTGCGTGACTTGCACCACCAACTTAATATGCATTCGTCGGAATCATAAAGTAGGTCAGTGACCCTTGTACACTACTCACCGCTCTATTAAAATCATTAAAATCACTCACCGCTGGTGATCATGGCAAGGAGGTAGCCATGTTTGTCGTGCAACGCAGCCTGATACAAGACGACTGCACGCTTGCTAGAAGTCCTGAAGCTGAAGGCAAGGTCTCCACGCCTCCAGCCAGTTTGTACTTCCAAGTAAGAAGGAGCTGTCTTGAATGTGATCACGTACTGCTGCGTGTCTGAAAGAAAGCGTGCCGATCAAAATAAATTGCGTACACCTTTTTGCATCACTGGAGACGTCTTAGGTGTACACGCTCACGCCCAGAGCAATGATGTTAAGGCATTACATACGCTTCTCTTTTACAAACATGGTCAGAGAGCTACGAAAGGCAGCAGACTCATGCCGGGAAGCAGGACAAACTGATATCTTCTCCCTGGCATTCTTATCACATTGGTGACTATAGAGTGATGCACCCAAACTCAGATTGCAATCCCTTTTATACACATTAAAAAATGACAGAGTTTGTTTAATTGCAAATAAGTAACCGCCTAAAAAGAGCACGCTGAACTATTAGCTCTTGAGTTCTATATTGCTGTGCAAAGAATGTTTGGTCTACTGCACTGCTGTATTTTGTTCTGAATGTTATCTATCACTGAAGTCTCACCAAAGCAGAATGAATTCTCATAAATGGCCATTTGTAAAGCCAAAATGAGTGCAGACTTTGCTTTTCCAGGTTGTGCAAAAAAAATTAATGCCAACAACTAGTCATGTTTGAATGGTGGATTTTCAGTTTGAAGCGAATTCAAAGCGAATAGTGGTTTCGGCTAGATACTTTCTGATTGAATATAGAATATTTTCTCCAAGTCGTTCACTACCGTTGCACCATGCTTAAACAAAAACTCAGCTAAACTGGTTAAGGCTGTCCCCAAACTTCAACTTGTCTTTTTATGAGATAATTTTAATCTAACTATATTTATGAACTGCGACCTTAGAAAGTCCAATGCCTTGGGATGGCAAGTAAATGACGGATTTGACATAAAATTAAACCTATAAAGATGCCCAGCTGCATCTAATTGAGTGGATTTACGAGTTTTGTTATATGTAAATAATCTTTCCTCAATCTCAAATTTAAAAAAAAAAGAATCACGAATGATGAACGCAGGCTGTCAGGGCCTCTTTGCCTAACATACTCTTGCATAACAGCAACAGATTGACACTGAAACTTTTAGTGGCATGTAGATATCAACATTCACAAAGTCGTTTCTCTTCAAATACACCAGGCGCGCTCGTGCACAATCCCGCATTGAAAGTGTGCTTCTCTCCCAAGCACGCAACTGCGATGTTCATACTTCTCCAACCGTTGATCGCCGCGAGTTACTCCATTGAGTGCACTCCTCACCGAGCACTGGTGCACTGCAGAGAAGCAACACCCACGGGAGCAAGCTCCGCAAGTGTTGCTTCTCCGTAGTGCACCGGTGCACAACAAGAAGTTCGCTCAATGGGGCTAACCCACCGCTATCAAAACTTAAAAAACATGAATATCGCAGTTCACCTCGAAATGAATATCGAACAGTGTATTATTCAAAACTACTATTCGAAATTTCGAGTATTCGTACAACACTACCAAAAACCTTTACATTGGTTGCTTCTGGCAAGTGCCCCTACCTAACTTACCATTAAGAATGCATACCACAAACTTCTTTTGAGTTTCATTCGTTAGCTTTGCTCATTTATTTTGCATGCTCATGCTACCCCTCAACTAAAGGTTGTGTAAGTCTACACAAACTTTAGCTTCCATCCATTTTGATCATGTTGCTTTTTACATACTTGATATAGCCTTGTACTGACTGATGGTTGATCTTGTTTCCTATATATATTGTCTGGACATCACACAAGCTCAGTTTCGGTTTCGCCTCTGTAGCTGGCAACCAGAGTTGACTTCGGTATGCTGTCAGAAGAGGGCGCCCGGGGGATCTGTGTAAACATAGTATCAGGTTCGCTTTCTGAACCAAGAACCCACGCGCCCACATCAAGACTCATATCAAACTTCCTCTTGTGCATCTAAACCAAATAAATAGTTTTGATGTGTGGGATGTTTTCCACCACAATTGTATTTTTGAATGCCTGTCTACTGGTTTGTTTACCTTTTATCACTTTTAAATGCAACTGAACATACATGCATTTTGAGTGTATGCTAGGTTTCGTTTTGCTCATTTATTGTAGTACCTCCTTCTTGGGCTTATTAAAAAAAAAAAGAAATTTAGAGAAAAGTCGTGAAGCGAAAACGTAAACACACAACAACACCGGGATCCAAGATCAATCTCACTGGTGTCCGTGCACTCCAGGGGCCCAAGGGTCATCCTCGCCTCGGCATCGTGTGCCAAGCCCTTGGGTTGCAGCATGTAGATGCGCACAATCCCGAGGTCCTCCTTGCGGTGGTACACTCCCTCGTCAAGGCGCCAGCGTGCGTCGCCCACGTCACAGTTGCACAGCCGCGAAGCGTTGGAGCAGCTCCGCGTCTCCGCACACTGACACCAGGCGGGGTGGTCGCTGCCGATGCTCGAAACGTAACGGTTGTCCGCCGACGATTCCATCCAGGTGTAGCTCTGCAGCCTGCAGGGTGAAACAGAGAGCATATGCTTGTGGCTCGACGAATTACAGCTGGTGCGTCTATTTGCGTGCACCAGCCTTAATGTGAAGCCAAGTCAGGGCACGTGATCCCATGATATCACATTGTCATCTGACGTCATAGAGGTTACACGCCACGAACACGAAATCGCTAAGGACGGCCCTACAAATGCTACGCATTTAAAACAATGCAGTCTTCTGTGTGTAAAGAGAACATGTACGGCTAGTACTGGAAAAAGCAAAACTTAGAACCAGAAACCTGATTGTACCACTGCATTAAACAACCAGATGTGTTAATACTGGAGTATTGAAGATTATGTAGCATCACAAGAGCTTACCCCAAGGGAGCCTTGAAGCACTCGTAAGTGATGTGCTGGTAACACTGTTTCGATGCATAGATGAGTGACTGCAACATTTCAGGAGTGAACTCGCGGTATGTGATGTCCATGTAGAACCCTTCCAGGCCATACTTGCGCACCACCTGCAAAGATTAAGGTTACCCCGAGCAAACGAACACATTATTGCTCACAAGCAAGATGATTTGCATTATAGGTAATTGCTTATGTGTTTCTAAATCAAATTAAGGGAAAATAATTGTTCCTGTAGTTATGAATAACAGCACCATAATCCCTCGTAATAATGAAGTCGACGGGACAGCAAACAAAATCGATATAAGCGATTATTCGATAAAAGCGAGAGCCAAAAAAAAAACCAGTGAATGCAGCCTTGAAATTGAATGGGAACACTGCAGAAGACTCTGACCATATACTTAATTAAACAAACCTTGGTTATGAACAACTCGTGGCAGCTTTACTGAGTAAAAAAAAACATTAAGTAGAGTTTGCCAATAATTTCATCCGGGCATCAGTTCTCCTAGAACTGCTCCAGGCATCGCAAAAAAACTGTCACTGTCGCCTCACTCCACATTGTTTCGAAGCAGCCATGGGACGTTTCACGTCTCTGCAGTCGTCGGCGTTTCCCGAGATGCCCCTTGGACGTCGCTTTGTGTTTACCCAGGCCGCACGCAAGGTCTACGATCGCAGCATCCATGGCAGGAGCAACAATGGGAACGTCCACATCGACAAGCGCGAACGAATCAAAGTTATCCTCGGCGGCTTTGCCAACATGCTTTCACACACTCCAGTAGAGATTGTTGCAGCTCTGGGAATCGTGCACCGGCTCAGCAAGCATGCTCGCGAAAGAAAATCCGACGTGCACAAAAGCACTTGGAGATCTTTCATCACCGGGTTGCGGGTGCGCTTTCTCTTGATGAGAGACTTCCGAACCCGTCCAGTACGCCTAGCTTGTTCTGCAAAGTGGTGGACAGTGTCGAACAGTTGATGCTGGAATGTTGAATTCTTTGGCAAAGCAAGACTTGGGATGGCCCTCTTCTCAACCTCGGAGGTCTAAGCGACTTTCGGTAAACACTCCCACTCTCGCGTACGACCGAGGCCGTTTGCCTCGGTGGAGAAGAGAAAGGGAACGCAAGAATCTCCATGCGGCTCCCTAGTGTAATCTTGCAAGCTTTCGGCTCCTCGGCCTTCATAATAAGTGTGGTCGGCCGCTAATACACTTTGAATAATCTCGTTCAAAATGCGTGCCTTTCAGTCAAGACCACGTTGAGCTTCGATAAAAGCGATAATTAAAAAAAAGTGATTTCGTTATAACGAAGGATTACTGTAATTGTTCCTATAACAGTGGGTGATGATTTTTCTAGAAACACATAACTTAGTAGGGTTTGGACCAGGGTGTAAGATAGACAGGTGGGGAAACGAGAGCCAAATGAGCAACCGGATTGTGTACCCATCGGGTTTCTCTTTTCTGTGGTGCCATCTATGTAAAGGAGCACTGCGAACTCTCACTCCGGGTGGGCGACCGGTGGCGACCGGCTAAACTGACGGAGATGGTTTCTCGTGGATTTTCAATGGAGGACTGTCGTGCTCTCGGTTTATTTTGCGCACTCTCCCATAAAGTTCCCTGCAAATCCGAATCGAATTTTTTTCCTCTCTCCGCAGCACCATCTGTCGCAAATGAGGGGTACCCGCAAGCAGACGAGTACGCAATCCGGTCACGGCGCTGCGGTAGGCTTCTATGGGCCGTTTCCCCACCTGTCTATCTTACACCCTGGTTTGGACAGACAATCCCAAACATCCATTCAGCAACATTTTCAGATATAGTAATATGATTGACACAGCCTAGGACGCTAGTTTTATTAATAAGGCACTTTGAAAAGGTCAGGGGTCATCTTAAAGGGGCCCTGCAAGGACTTTCTTACTGGTTTTTAATTTGCACCGAACCTGAGCGCACTGAACGTAGTAACTTAATGAAACTTTTCATTTCTCGAATTTCGCTTTATTTTAAAAGTTATAGGCAAATTAAAATTACAAAAACAAGCAAAAAATAACCTCCTTCATGACATCCTTGGTTGCTTGAGTGGCCGTGAACTAGAGGAGGGGTAGTGAGCTCAGCGAGCGGTCACGGCTGCCGCACTCCATGTCGACGGCTCGAGAGGGTGCCACTAAAGCATGTTCTGGCTAGGCTGTATCGAAGCGGGCAGCCAGGGCAGCTCGCATTGCATTTGCTGCGCGATTAAACACTAATCCGGCATGACACTTCATTGGCCCCAAATGACAGCAAACACGGGGTAAAGATCAGTTCAGAACGGGAGCCACTTCGCGCTGCCATACCGCCAAAAGGCCAAACCGCAAGACAAAGCTGCTCGCCGAAGGGCTTGGGAATACTCGGAACCGGTCGGATCCTCCAGTCCATACGACCGCAGCGCCGCCGCGTACATCCGGGACCTTTCTACGCTCGCCGCTCGTTAGTGCCTGATCCCACTACACCTTTCCAGTATGCGCCACCTTTTCCACCACTTGGTGGCGGGTATGTCGACGGGTCATTTCTTGTTTCCGTACTTTCTAAACTGCATTTGTTTCTTTTCTGATCTAAAATAGTGAACAAAAACTACTTTTATATATAATTGAAACAGCTCGCGCCACTTATATTTTGTATTTCGACTAAAAGAAGCTTTTAGCGGCTCTGACCAGTAGTAAGCCCAGAACCAAAGACGTCACGATATCGCGCGCTTTCGGCACCGCGGGTCGCCCCGTAGGTGGAGGAGGTTTCCGCGTCGTCCGGTTAAAATATGACGCACTGATATTTAGTTACTCTCTCCGTGCCCACTGGCTTGCCCGAACCCCAAGAGACGTGGAAACCGCAAAAAGGTAGACGCTTAAATATGATTGCAGGGCCCCTTTAACTATGGCCCCCGAATACCTGGATGCAACATGAAGGCAGCATTCAGAGCTGGTCCTAGCTCGGAATGCTGGCTGAACTCGGACACCTGCGTGCCATCCAATTTACCTGTAACCTGAATCAACAAAATGCACCCTAGTGGGACAGAATGCAGCCCTGATAGGGTTCAAGGCAGCTAGTCTAGGCTCATCAGCTAACTAAACCAAACACTAAAAACACTGTTGAATTAACCTGAGACTGGGGTAGAGAAGAAACATCAAAACGTAGAATAGACAAAAAATAGACAGGAGACGTCGTCCTGTCTATTTTCTGTCCCTTCTATGTTTTGATGTTTTTTCTCTACTCCAGTCACAGGCTAATTCAATATGGCTAATATTAACCAGCTCGCCTGCACCCTTACCATATTTTCACTAAAACAAAAAGGTGCAAAGGAGGCTGACAAAGGGAGACGTACACACCAGAGCGCTCTGCTGCGTGCGTCTCCTCTTCGTTGCCTCGAGTCTTTTGTGCCATTGATAGCTCAGCCCAATCAGCAAACCCTAGCCCAACCAATCAATGTTTATATTCTGATTGCAGGTTAAAGAAAAGTGGGACAGGCTCCTTCCCACAAATCTCACCACCCTTTTCATTTTAACAGAGCAAATGCTGAACAAGAGGAGAGTGAAGAGGAAGAAACCACCAAGCTGAGCAGAGAGCTATATGCGAGAGGGGCATGTCCCGCTTTTTTTTTTCGACCTGCAACAGACTATAGTGTAAAACTGCACGACATCTCCGTTCGGGCTTCACGGCCTCGACCGACTGGAAGGCCGCCATACCATTTCCCGCTGCATGTTGTGGTTGACCTTGGTGGCTATGGACCCGTCAGGGACGCTGCATGTCGCACTCGACGTGGGCAGGAGGTAGAGGACCGTTGCGGTCGATGTCGATCTTGTACGTGCCCGACTTCCGGTAGCCCACGAGGAACAGTTCTTGGCACGTCCGTTTGTATGTGGCTGCAAAGACATTGCTCTTCAATTGGGAGGTTTGCGGTTTTCAAAGATAAAGTGGCCATTGACGATGCCTCATGACCAACTTCAAAAGCACCGACCTGAAAGTGCTATAAGTGTATAGTCAGAGCGTCTAACAGAATCTCTTTCCCCGACAGGACTGCAGCAAAATTCTATGCCTGTGCCACTGTATATACTGTCGGAGCACAAGTGACGAAGTGCGGCCAGAAGTCGAGATTTGGCAATAAAATTCTTGTGCCCAAGGTCTTAAAGGGTAACTGCAAAGAAAAAAAGTTTTTCTTAAACAGTCTAATTGGGACAAGCATGTCAAAAAACAATTTTTCCGCCAGAAAAAAAATATTTTTACAGCAATATTTATTGCGTGAGACTGATTTTAGTTTGCGGCTATTTCGTCCATTTTAAATCGCGCGCCACGAAGTTGGGATTTCGTGACGTCAATCCCAATCGGCTGGTATACTTCTCATTGGCTAAGAGTTTGATTGACAGCTTAGATCTTGGTTGTTAAACCTTTGTTATATGTTGCAATTTAGCGCATATTTCTTTGAGCGGCATATAATCAAACTCTTAGCCAATGAGAAGTATACCAGCCGATTGGGATTGACGTCACGAAATCCCAACTTCGTGGCGCGCGATTTAAAACGGACGAAATAGCCGCAAACTAAAATCAGTCTCACGCAATAAATATTGCTGTAAAATTTTTTTTCTGGCAGAAAAATTGTTTTTTGACATGCTTGTCCCAATTAGGCTGTTTAAAAAAAAACTTTTTTTCTTTTGCAGTTCCCCTTTAATGCAAAGTTGTATTTTAACAGAAACCAACTCAGATTTCGCGAGTGTCGCATAGTCACCTGGCCTGGCACGGCAAGTAACATTGGGTGTCAAGTATCGGTGTAATGTGATGTCAGGTCACGTAACAACAGGTCACGTGACACTGTTGTTACATCACTTGACACCATAACTTGACATTGTGAAGTCACGTGACCATGTCATATGACATGCGATGTCATATAATTAATCGGAGCGTGCCAATAAAAGACTTAATCAAAACTTAATGTTTCTCATGCAATTCTGTATATGACGGTTTGATCGATAGATCAAAACACAACTGCCAACTGTTGTTACGTCACTTGACACCAAAACTTGACACCGTGAAGTCACGTGACCATGTCGTATGATTAATCAGCGTGCCAATAAAAAGACTTAATGAAAACTCAATGTTTCTCATGCAACCCTGCATATGACGGTTTGATTGATAGTAGATCAAAATACAACTGCCAACTTAGATA
Organism: Ixodes ricinus; assembly: GCA_037355805.1. NCBI lineage: Eukaryota > Metazoa > Arthropoda > Arachnida > Ixodida > Ixodidae > Ixodes > Ixodes ricinus. The sequence goes on along the minus strand of JAZHYW010062280.1, from coordinate 13,597 downwards.
TTTTGCTGCTGGACAGACCCGATACCATGGGCTAGAGCAAGGGTCCTAAAACTTTCCGATCTTGAAGAACACCTATTGTAAGCAACTTAACTTTAATGATGGCCTAATTCCCGCTAATATATTACGCCATGGTAACTAATAACTAATGGTAAATAAACCACTCCCAATAGCAAAATTTTGTACACGCAAAATATTCCTGGAAGTCACACTCCATCAAATTCAAGAAATATTGAGCCCACGAAAACAAAGTCGTTTACAATTTCTCTTTTATTGACAGCCAAGGAACTCCTTCTGCTCTTGGCATTGTTGCATTTAAGTAGTTCAGAAGCCTAAAGACTTTGCAAAATAGAATTATTTGTGCAGAATTATGCATCATTAGAGGGCTTGGACCTACTGAAATAGCAATTGGTCTGAGCCTTCTAGCCAACCAGTGGAAAAACACCTTACACAGGGGAGGAACAGTTGAGGAAATCTGGAAACCCATGAGGGTGCTCTGAAACCCCAGGACTTCTAGGAACCCACATTGGTACTAGGTAGCCCAAAAGGTGGAGGTGTGCACTGTCAAGAACTACTGCCACAAGGCAAGACGATTTTAGTGGCCAATCGTTGGGGATTTCTGTGGCACACACAACGAACAGCGTCAAGCTCTGGCACGAGATGGCAGGTGGCAAAGACAAAGACTCACAGAAGTGGCACGTCTTGCCCGTGTAGCCTGTCCCGTTGCAGTTGCACTTGAACTGGTTGCCCTCAAGGTAGCACTGTCCCCCGTGCTCGCAGGCATTGGGGTTGTTGCAGAGGTTGATGAGGCGACAGTTGTCCAGGGAGACCTCTCCGTGGGCGTACTCCGTGCCGACCACCTTGCGAGGGTCCACCCACTCCTTTGCCACATAGATGTCCCGGATGCACCCCACAAAACCTGCATCGAAATTTTCCACACACCGCGACTCTGTTTCACGCGGCCTCATGTGCGTCGCGACAAACATTTCCGGCAGTTGGCCTCACTATGGCACCTAGAATGCATCTCTGACTGGCGTATTTACCGCGCGTCCTAAAAGGGGTCCCTCGATTTCTGCCCGATGACATCATAAAAGTGTTGAGCCTTTGCCGACCGAGATCTTGGCAGTGTCATGGTGGCAGTGGTGGATGCAACAGACGCGTATGTACTGCTACGGGTCACCCTCTTGCTTGACGGTCCACGGAAGCCTTGGCAGTCGGGAGTTGGGACGAACCGACGACAGCGTCACACGCGTTCGCTCATACTTTTTGTCAGGACTTGCACACCAAACTACCAGGATCGCGACATCCGATAGCATGACACTCTGGCTTCTGCGACGTCATTTGTTGCCACTTCAGGATCATGTTTGATGTGTGGGTGGGATAGGACGCTAAACACACCAGTCTAAGACACGTTATAGGCACCGCAGCCTCACTGGCCTTAACAATGTATGATATACCAACAAGAAGTCTTAGTTTAGAAGTCTAAAAAGCGAACAGTCTAGAAAGCTAGAGAACATTCAAAAGCTCGTTTAGAAACGGCGGCATCTATCGGCCCTCAAAAGCGTTATTCCCAGACAATGCATTTTGCATTCTGGTCTCCGGAAAAACATATCACTGCAGTCCTACCGCACAACTCCGGACTTTTCGAGCGGCTCAACGTTCTTAATGTGTGGCAAAAATGGATGCGCACTAAAATCTCACCAAAATGTGTAGTACTGTAAACGAAAAAATCGTAAGGGTGCAGGCAAGCTGGTGAATATTAACCATGTTGAATTAACCTGGGACTGGGGTAAAGAAGAAACATCAAAACGTAGAAGGGACAGAAAATAGACAGGACGACGTCTCAAACTCAGCTGATTGAGACGTCGTCCTGTCTATTCTTCTGTCTGTTCTACGTTTTGATGTTTCTTCTCTACCCCAGTCTCAGGTTCATTCAACATGGTTACTGTAAACGACTTAACTTTTCACGAGGACCCAAGTTTCAGAAATTTTCGCAACTCAAAAGAGATCACAAAAAACTGACCATGCGAGTATATCACCTTGTGGCAACAAATGCGTAGCATATCGCTCCAAACTGCAAAATTTTGGGGCTGCAGAGTGTTCCTGAAATCTACACTTTGCAAGATTTTGCAAAATATTGAGCCCACAAAAGTAAAGTCGTTTACAGTACTGTGTGATTTCTAACAACCACAACTAAACCCACTTGCCCAACGTGCAAAAAAAAAAAATGCTTACGTTCATGTAACAAAGCGAATGTGAAGCTCACCCATGACATGCTCCTTGGGAAACCCACCAATCACCAGGGGTCCCACCAGCTCGACTGGACGATTGTAAGTGTCCCTTAACTTGCGGTTAAAGTCGATTGTGAGCTCCACCACCCTGAAAAGATTGACGGTACTTAAAACGCTTCAAGACAGTATGTGCTATAGTCAGTGGCAGGTTCAGAGTTTGGGGAACTCTTCCCACCCCTTTCCACTTTAGCAGAGTAACCTCTGGAGAGGAGGTGACCTCCTCTCCAGCATTCGCTGTGCTATAGTGAAGAGGTGGGAGGAGCTTCCCCGAACTGTTAACCTGTCACCGATTATAGCTAAGTGAAAACAGTACGCAATAACCAATAGGTACATAGTAACTAACTATGGCAGGCACTGCATGTATTAGGTGTAACGAAAACTGAGTTGCTGACTCAGTGGGACTACTTTTAAAGCAAAACAATGGCTTACAAATGTATGTGTTACAAAGGTTCTACCGTACAAAAATTTTGCACTTGATTGAGAGAACTTTGTTATGCTTCAGTGAAAAACAGACATTTGTGATGATTAAAATTATCAGAAGAGCATGTATTTTTGATAATTAAGATTATAAAAAAAGCTAAATTATCTGATAATTAGAATGATAAGAAAAACAAATATTTCTAATTACTGATGTTTAAAAAAAAAATTGGTTAGTGCATACGTTTACTATGCTGCATAAATTTCCGTAGAACTACAGCCGCAGCTAAAGAAACGTCCACGGGCTCCTGCCTCATGACAATGTCGGGTGCACAAGAAGCAAATGCCCATGGCTCAGACTTCGGCAGAGGCTCATGTGCAGCCCCCGCGCCGCCATCTCCAAGGTGCATATCCGGAACTGCGTTCAACTGCTTTTAAAGCTTTGCTAAGTCGCGCAAGAGAGTCGCATGAACTACCCGTGCCACAGAGCACACAAGCTCGGCCGCCGTCCAAAGCGATGAGCGAAGATTGTGAAATCACAGCGGTTGGAGCGTCACGTTGGAGCGAGCAAACGAGCAGTCCAGCAGATAAGAAAGAATGCGCGTGCGCAATATGCGGTTCTCGGCACCATCTGTGTGACATCACTTTTATGACCAAGCCTTCGTGACATCAACCTCCTAACTTTGCACCCCTTCCAAGCGCAAAGAAAGGCGAAGTTGTATGTTAGAAGTATTTAAAAAAAGATTTTTAATGGTTAAAAAAACATATTTTGGATTATTCCAGTTCATATAAAAAACAAAAATTCTAAATATTAAAATAATAAAAAATTTTGATGATTAAGATTAGCTGGAATATCTGGCAGGTGCTTTTGTGACAGTTACCCATTGAGATAGTGTGCTAAAGCAACTCCATTCTAACTCAATGCATGATCTAATTCATGCATTGAGTTAGATCCATTCTAATTCATCCCAATCGGCCCTGTCTTACTCGTTTTCAAAGACGACTCCAACTTGGTGCCACTGCCCGTCAGTTAGTTGCTTCCCTTTACTCAGGAACCAATAGTGCGATGGATTCTGCTTCGTCCGGGACAATGGTGAAGATGGCCGTTCCTTTCTTGAGGCGAATCTAGAATCAAAAGGGAAGATGGGTTGTCCGTCAAGTAATCCCTTCACCATGTTCTGTCCCTCTTACCCAGGCCCCAGTGTAAAATTTGTTAAATTTAGGGCACATTTAATGAGTTTCCATGACTAAGATCAAGACGGTGGTACAATATCGAGTTGGAGTTTTGCTAACCACATATGGCTTAATGAAGCAAAAGTAATTTAGCACATCAAGGTACTAGTAAGCAAGTAATGCGATATTTGCTGAAAATGCTGAAAACTTTAGCAGTAAAATATTTCCTTTCTCCAATGACAGACAGTATTGCATCAGCGGTGATCAACCACAGCAGCCGAATCCAGCTCATGAATTAGATGTACACCGAGTCATCACCCGAACTACGCTCCCTCCGTAACAATTGAATCAGTCCACTCCGCTAATATTTGGCTTCACATTCATAAAAAATAGAGCAGCGACAGAAATCAAAAGACCATAAGAATGTCAGCACTGCACATGCTGTAAGCAAGACAAGTCAAAATGTGTGCCTGTAATGAACATTGGCAACACAAACCATGAACCATAACGAGCAAGTACTTGTGAAGCAATACGTGTATATGACACAACAGATGTGACTGCCCATTCTGTTGTTGAGTCAAGAAACAAAGCAGACTCAGATTTTTTTAATTTTTTAGTGTTTTGCCAATAGTGGACTTTGAGTTTGAAGCAAATTCAAAGCGAAGAGAGGTTTTGGCCGAATATTTTCAAACTGAATACTGAATAGTTTCTCCAGGCCTTTCTCTACCATGCACCATGCTGAAACGAAAATTCAGCTGAACTCGTAAAGGTTGTTCCCAGCCTTCCAGTTGTCCACTTCTAAGCTCAGTTCATATTAATGTAAGTATATTTATGAATTGTGGCATGTAAACAACAAAATTGTTGCAGCTATCCTAATCAAGGGGATTTATAAATCTGCTCGCTATATGCAAATATTTTTTTCTTTAAGTTCAAATTTAACACAAAATGAAAACAAAAAAACTTTCAGCCTTTCCATTCTGGTGAAGGAAGAAGCCCAGCGAAGCTGTACTATGGTGGGAATGAAGTAATGGCCGGCTGCAAGACGGCAAGCCAGAGTGGAAAGTCCGGAAGGTTGCTGCCATTTATGAGCAACAGTGGCAACCAGACAACCAGCAAGCCAGTTGTCTGGTTGCCGCCGTCGCTCATAGATGGCGGTAGCTATCGAGAGTTTGGTGTCATTATTTGTTTGCTGACCGACACGATACTGGGGAAACTAGCCCTTAAAGCTCCGCTGTAAAACAAAACAAGCACAAATGATGAGCTCAGGTTGTAAAGACATCGCTGCCTTGCCTAACACATACTCTGGCATAATCCTGGCGAGGTTAGTCCTGTTAGGTGTGCTTCTACCGAGCACCTGTGCATTGCAGGGAAGCAATACCCACGAAGCCCGCGAGCTCCACGGGTATTGCTTCCCGCAGCGCACAGGTGCTCGGTAAGAAGCACACTCAACGGGGCTAACTCGCCACGATCAACATATCGAAAAGTAGAAATATTGCAGTTAACCTCGAAGCAAATATTGAATAACGTATTATCCTAAACTACTATTCGCAAGTTCGAATATTTTCACAACACTATTATTTTTTGCTTTAAAAGTTGATGCACTGAAAAACTAATGTATTCCTGTCCTGCGTTTCATGAAAGTTACAAGTTTTAAGGGAAGGTGGAATACCCTTTTGCAGTTCTCAACATAAACACTGGCTCTATAACGAAACAAGAAACTACTGCGTGAAAGTTTGAAACTCATCTAATGGTTCTTTTAAAAACGCATTTACTTTATGGAGAGTCAAGAATGCATCACCCTATCGCTGAAACTCCTCCCGCCAGTTAGCACAACCCGCCCAAAATCTGAAATCCAATTCACTTTCGGCAGCACTCACCTCCCAGAATCCCTGCCCCTTGTCGGACCGGAGGAGGCTCGAAGCAATGACAGTCTCGTTCTGGTGTGTCTTGAAGTCGACCGAGATGTCGAGCCTCCGCGCGCTTGGCAGGTTGAGTTTGAGCCGAGACTCGGCAAACGGGAACGTGAGCGGGATTGTGTCCACGAGCGCGCACCCATACTCGACGGGAAAGATCCCAATGTGGCGGGCATTGGGCTCCCCTTTCCTCAGCGACTGGAGGCAGTTGTCCCGGTTGAAGTAGACCTCGCGGATGCAGCCCACCAGCTTCAGGTCCGTCACCAGGCCCGGGAATACAGCCGTACCGTCTGCACCAGTTATGAGCGTTACAATTTGTTGCGGATGGAAAAGAGCCAGCACAGAAATTTTACGGCCTACACCAATAAACTGCTTGTGTACCATTTAAATATTTGCCCAAGTTAACCTGAAATGGAATGCAACTCATGCCGCCTCCCCCCCAGGCAACTTGGCTACTGAAAAAGCGGTCACCAGCTGTCTAGAGAGCGTGAGTCCGTTCCATTTCAGGTGGAAGTCAATTTATATTTGTGCATAGACCCTCCACCTTGGAGAGTTACCCCAAAAATCATTATATCTAATCATGTATTTTTTTCTAACTAGTGTGTGTAAAGTGCAAATCAATGCATCTTCTTAGAGCAGCAGTTTTCAAACTGTGGTCTGCGGACCACCCGGTGTCCTCGAGAGCATTCATGGGGGTCCGTGCCAAATTAAAAAACCAAAAAAAAGTAAAAGGACTTGGGTCCTCAAGAGCATTCATGGCAATTCGTGCCAAGTAAAAAAATCGAGAAAAAAAGCCCCCTATGCAACTGCAGAAGATCTCTGATGCAGGATGCATTGGGAATCCCTGAACGGCCTCATGATGCATTTGCATGTGGACATTATTTCTTCTTATCCACACATTTTAAAAATTACGAATTCACATGTTCACAAAATCTAACTTCGATAAGTGCCGAGCTGCAGGGCATTGAGAATTTAGCAGAGGTAAAATAATTTGTGGTAAAAATAAAAACAACCTCTGAATTTTACCAGAAATAACATGTCCAGTGCAATCCACAGATAACAGCAGCACTTATAACATATTACTGTTAAAACAAAGACATCTAGAGGAACTAGGTACAAAATGAAATAGCATGAAAGAGACAGACAAGAAGCAGAGAGGACAGGCACTGATTTTCAACCAGTTTTAAAACTACATGAAATTTAGTGCCCGCCCTGTCTACTATAATATCCAAGAGAGCCCTACCCCCGAAAGGTAACCCACCCATATTTCTGGCACGATTTGCTTTTTTTTCTTCAAAAACTCTGAAAGCTAGGTTGTTTCAATTGCGGGCCCTAACCAATAGTGACCTTGGCAGAAATGGTGTTACTTAGCCACAGAGGAAGATAAGCGAACATCACTAAGTGGGAACGACAGTCAAATTTGGTTTGCTCCTCCCTGCGATCACAAGTTTTGCAGGTCACAAAATCTAAAACTAGCACTCTTTCAAACTTTTTTTTAAGGGACACCGAAAGACAGCTTAGCACCTATTTCCCCAGAATTTGATTTAGATTTTATGTGAGCTCTCAGGATATTACGGTCCTCTCTTGTCCTTGTCTCGTGCTTTTGTGTTTTGTACCTAAATATGCACCACCTAGCAGAGCATCATACTTTACCAGAGGGGTATCTAAGAAAAGCAGCAAGTGCACAGATATGTCAGTATTCTTATAAACGATTTCTTGTTACGACGGGTACATCTTTTGAACAGCCGAAGAGATGGTTGCAAGCGTGCTTGGATGCATACCTCTGCTGGTGAGTGGAACACCGCCGATGTAGAGGTCTGGATCCAGGTGCAAGTGGTGGTTGGTGTCGGTCAGACGGATTGAGTGTGACAACTTATCCAGGTACAGGCTGACCTGGTTGGCATTGTGGATCATAGTGAAATTATGCCACCTGAAACAATACATGGTGTCCAGAAGTTGGATTACATTACGCGTGATTTTTGCCTTTCCACTGGCTCGACTGCCACCTCAATTCCTGAGAAATTCGTTATGAAGGATTTGCGGCCGGCTTTTAGACACAATAGACATGTAACCCGCTCTTCTGTGCCAGTTTACACACTGACTCCCCCAAAAATTATGAAAGACCTAAAGGCTCCTTAACCGGGCAAGTGCAAATGGTGACTTCCGAGTTTGATGCGAATTCGAAGCGAACAGTGGTCTTGACCAAATAATTTCTAATTGTATATCGAATTGTTTCTCCAAGCCTCTGACTACCGTGCACCGTACTTAAACAAAAATTCAGCTGAACTTCATGGAGGTCGTTTCCAACCTTCCACTTGTCCACTTCTAAGCTTACTTAATTTAAATATAACTATATATTTAGGAACTGCAGCATGTGTCACAGCTATCCTAATTGAGGAGATTAATAATCTGCTTACTATATATGCAAATACCTTCTCTTCAATATATAATTCGACAAAAAAAAAACAAGACTGATGGACACAGGTTGTCAAGACATTGCTGCTTAACATATACCACTTCGCATAATCGTGGCGGGTTAGCCCCGTTGAGTGCGCTTCTCACCGAGCACCCGTGCACCGAGGGGAAGTAGCAGCTGCAGAGCCCGTGAGTTTCACGGACATTGCTTCCCTGCAGTGCATGGCTGCTCGGTGAGAAGCAAACTCAATGGGGGCTAACCCACAGCGATCAAAGCTTTGAAAAGTATGAATATCGCAGTTCGTCTCAAACATGAATATCGAATAGCATATTATTCGATACTATTAAAAAATTTGAATATTTGCACAACCATATCGTTAACACATTTGCGTCTGCGTGCAATCAGACACTGGCGCCATCTTTCAGGAAGCCCTGGAATCCTTTCAATTTGCGTATAACTAACCTGAAGGATTTGCAGTATATGTGAGATCAAAGCGATACACTATCTATGATAAATGGATAACATTGTCAGAACTATTTCGAGCCCACGGCAAAAGTATGATGCACAACATATGTGCGATTCGAAGTGTACCAGTGCTACAACTTGTTCAATTATGCTAAAGTACAAATGCATGAACAGTCTTTTATGCCAAACTAAGGTATAATCTCACTTTCCGGCCAAAATCTGCAGCTTACATCTGGTCGTGAAGATTGGCCCCATGGTGACGTTGAAAGGACCGTCTCCAAAGTCGAGATGGAAGAAGAGCATGCCTCCTTGACGCTGGCGGCAACTTCATTCTTAGGGTCGTGTTCCCCAGTCACAGTGAACAGCACAGCCTCAGGAACATACAGCTAGAACAAAGCAGGCAGGAGAGAACAAAAAAAACAACACTTTTATGCAAAAAAAGAAATAGCTTATCATTGAGGTTTTGTGTTTTGGGGGTTTATTTACCTTCGAATTTGCCATATTTTGGGGGATTTATTTCTTTCCACAAATTCTGTGTTTTTGGTGTAGAGTTTCAGTGTCGGACAAACAAGCCGTGTTTATCGGCATTTACGTTACGAAAACAGGACATGGGCATAATGTTAGCCAACTTCTAGAGAACGTACGTGCGACCTAAATGTAGTCAGAAAACCTCCCATACCATTAAGCAAAAGAAACTAGATAAGAAGTTGGGTTCCCAAACAAACAAGCAGCCTCACAGAAAGTTCAGCGCAGACTGTACTTTGGGTCAACACCAAATGAAGCTGGGGTTAAATATCTATTCTCGTGACACTTGCGCTTTTCTTATTCAAGGGCAGCTGCAATTCAAAGTTTTTCAGTTTTCCCGATGTCAAAAAAAAACGATTTGGTGCTTTACTTTCGGAGTTTATCGCTAATTGTCGGAAACATAGAACCCTTGATGGTGGGAAAACAGCTTGAACAGTAAACAATTACACTAACTAGAGTGCAAGACCCACAAACTGATGCACATTCCATATTCAAAAGAACATAAATGTTTCACTCAGATCAAGATAAATATTTTGCATTTGTATATGCCTCGAACCAAACTGAAAGAGGTTTATCGTGGAGAAGGTGCCACCACGTAATTGAGATTTAGGCTCCATACCAAAAAGTATCTCCAGATGACCCAAATTAATCCTCTGTCCTTCGCCTCTGGCATGCCAGATGCCCATTGTCAATTCAAATGAACTAAACCTATCTTTTAGCCAAACTCTACCATTAATTTCGCAATCCCTTTAGCATATTGCTTAAACAAGAGGATCAAACTAGGTAAAATAAAATGGTCCCATTTTCTTCTATGTTGATTACCACTAGTTCAGCCAACAAAAAAAGCTCCACTCACCCTGAACACGATGCCTATCCTATTCGAATCGGAGTGAACCCTGTCTTTCCAGTCGTAGATGCGATACGTAATGTAGGAGTTCCCACGCAATGTGACGGTCGTCAGGTCTGTGGATCAAAATATTTCAGCATTGAGTGGTACGGAGACATTCCTATGCACAAGCGAAAGGACAAGATAGAATGCCACATCAAACTGCTGCTTAACATTAACATAACGTGATAAGCTTCCCTTCCTTATAGATATGCTGGGATCACAAATAACAATGGTTAGGAAAATATTCTTTAAGTCAATTTTAAAAGTACCAAAAGCAAGACTGACTTTTTTAGGTTTGTGATTTTGTCTAGTTGAGAAACAGTGAGCGGAAGAAACTGTGCAAGGATTAGAAAACAAACTGATAAAAATTTTATGGCAAATTGCTAGGCAATTATGTTGGATACGCGAAACTTCCTTGCATCACAAAAGTTTAGCGATGCTCTGAGTTTCCAGACGCCAGACGCCTATGTTCAGGGCGCTCTTCAACGGATAGTTTAATGCGTACTCATGTGTACATTCGACAGTTGTTCCTAAAATGATGCGATATTACCGCTAATCGGGCTGATAAACCTGGCGGTCATCCAGAGCCTTCCATACCCTCCAGCTCCTCTCTCTCAATGCGCACAGGTGGTCGAGCTCATCCTCGCCTACCCCTCTGGTCACATGACCTACCCGTTAACCAAATGGCATCGCGCACCTTACTGCTCCTCTCCAACCCGATAACGACGATAATCGGTGTCGATGCCTCACGGCCACGCTTTTATCTGGCATTCACTTTTACCTGGGCTTCACGAAATGCCGAGCACCTAGCCAAAAAACGTTTCTTGTTAAAACATGCGACAGGGTGTCAAGTTGCTATCTGCTAGATGCAGAGCGGATGCCCCGAAGGGCTTTTCCGCCCAATGGTACCTCAACTCACGGCGATGAGTCGTGACATGCTGGAAAGACACTCGCATAATAATTGAAAGGGTCTGGGTTCAATTCTCGTCTGGTGCAAACGCTTTTTTACTACGATGGCCTCTTCCCCACCGACTCAAAAAGCCACGCTTTTAACAAGGCTTTACCTTTATCCAGGCTTCACTTTTAAGCTTCGAGAAATGCTGAACACCTAGCCAAAGAATATTTCATATTAAAATGGACAAACCATAAAGCTTTAGCGAGTTTCAGAATTGCGTACCCGAAAGCTCTGCGTAGTACGCGAGAGAAGAGCATCATTGCCAAGCACCAACCCAGAACACTGTTTTGAACTCAGCGAAAGCACGGTGACGATGACGTTATTTCTTGGCAACCGAAAAGCTTTTGAATAGTACACTATTCTAAAACTCCCTATTATTACGGTGTCTTATTTGTTAGAGTTTTCCCGGCAATTTTCCTTCATACTGTCCCCTACACTCGGGCAGTCTCATACACGTCACTCGAAAAAAGTAATCGATTACAATTACAATTACTCTTGCTTAGAAAGTATTCAATTAGATTACCCGATTACTTGAGAAGAAAAACAATTGGCCATTATTCGAAAAAGTAACCATTAGTGCCCTGATCACTTCAGATTTTCGAAATGATAGAGCTTTCAGCCAGTTTGAAGACTGGTCTTTCGTACCGTCCATCAATGGACTAGAATTACCGATTTACGACCTACATATATCTTCCTTATCTACCAATTTCTGCAAACCATCCTCCTGTCAAAGACTCGGTTCCAGGATTCCTCGGTAAGAAACTTGTACGAACAAAGGGCGCCGTTAGAGGGGAGGAAAGAAAAGTAATGGTTACATGTTATTTTTGCAACTTCCAAAAGTAACTAGCACAATTATTTCCTAATAAACATAGTCGAATGATCACAAAAATAACTCGAAAAAGCAATCGATTACGGGTAAGTTCCGCACTCAGTCTGCGCTCAGAGGAGCATTTTTTCCTATGCCCTCCCCTCCGAGAATAAAGGCTCCCCGGTGAGGAGCCAATCACGAGCCGAAGAGAAGTAACGACGGCGGCTCCTCACTGTCGTATCCGCACATGTGGTCCTCGTAGCGCGTTCCAAAGCAGTCGCAGCCGTAGTAGCTGTAGTGGTTCACGCAGCGTCCCCCGTTCAGGCAGTAGTCGTACTTGGAGCACAGGTCCACACACCCATCGACCACATCTTCCCTGGCCACAAGCGATGCTTCCACGGCCGCGCCGTCACCCAGATGAAAGGAGATCTTGCCCAGGCAGCCAAAGAAGCTGTCCGTGTTGTAGTGCAGGTCGACAGACGAGCATGCGGGTCGATCGCTGCAAGGATCGACGAAATGAAAATTGTGAGATTTGAATGGGGCCACGACCAAAAGATTGCACCCCTAAAAAGAGAGCGCAAGGTATTGAGTATAAGATTCCCTGCGTGGAGTGTTTGGGCACATACATCGGCAAAACCAAGAATTTTCGGGAGAGGATCCACCAGCACCAAAACAATGTTTGTAATTTCGATCACGAGCGCAGCGTGGTCTTCAAGGGCCACCGCATTGACTTCGAGAACACCCATGTCCCCAGCGCTAGAACTAACCACCGACGGAAACTTTTCTTGGAATCGTCGCACATTCAAACTAAGCCGGAAAACATCAATAAGTCGCTTGGTGCTTTACCATCTGCCTGCGTCAACAGGTTGAGCGATATCACCGACGCAAAGAGAAATGCACCACCACAAAAAAAGTACAAAATAAAATTTAAAAAATAGTACTGCTTTTCTACAGCTATCACTACACTCACCCCTGAAAAGGAGGCCTTATAGGCCTCGAAACATTGGGTCCCCAGTTAGGGCTTGGCTGGATGTCCCCCCTTTTAATTGGTCTTACCCTAACCATAGATATCACTGTCAAATGGTTGCAATCAAGTGAATAAGCTTGACGACACTATCACCACCTAAAGGCTCCCCTTTCCCAATACCATAAAATGTTGGAAGTGCCCACCAAATATTTGGAGACAATATGTATTGAAAAATGGGGGTGGGGGATGAGTACTTGCTAGGTCCAAGATAAAAAGTGCAGGAAGGGCACATGATAGAGTGGGCTTTTTTGCATTTGCATCGGGGTACCGTAATTTCCGGACTACAGTCTGCATCCAGTGCATAGTCTGCCGGCCAATTTGGGTTCAAGTTCTTAGATAGTTCACACCCGGTGCATAGTCTGCATGCCGTGCATAGTCCGCACTTACTGCCTAGTCCGAACAAAAAAATTATCATACATGCACACCTTCAAAATTGCCTATTGTATTAGCTCACAAAGAAGCATGTATCATACGTAAATCAACGTTAATATACTCTGTTATTCATAAAATCCTTCACGTCTTGTCGCAGTGAATGATCTAGAAAACACAAATCCTTGTATTGTCCGCACCTGTCTTGCATCACATAGAATTTCAGCTTGAAAACATGTATAGCCTGTGGGCTATAGCTCAGAAAATACAGTACTTGGAGAAGTACTGTATTGTAAGTACTGCAGATGGGCACTAATTGTGACATGAGAGAAAGCCTGTATTTTACGCAAGT
>JAZHYW010062279.1:0-14254 GCA_037355805.1 Ixodes ricinus | reverse complement strand
ATAGCAACTTGACACCCTGTCGCGACGTTCTTAACGTGAAACGTTCTTGTGCCAGGGTGCTTGGCATTTCCGTGGAAGCCCAGATAAAAGTGGATGCTAGATGAGCGTGCGCGTGAGGCATCAACACCGATTGGGTAACGGGTAGGTCATGTGACCAGAGGGGTGAGGCGAGGAGGAGCCCAACCACATGTGCAAAGTACAGGAAGAGGAGCTCCAGCAGCATGGAATGGAGCTCTGAAGCCATGAGTTTATCGAGCCCGATTAGCGGCAATATCACATCATTTTAGGAACAGCTGTCAGGGCACACATGCGCGCGTTAAACTATTCAGTTGAAGAGCGCTCGTGAACATAGGCGTCTGGCATCTGGAGTCCTTCCATGGCTGCTACGCGCTTGTGATGCAAGAAAGTTTGGCGTGATCCGGCATATTTGCCTAGCAACCTGCCGCTATAAAATCCTCATCAGTTTGTGTCTCTGATCCTTGCAGTTTCTTCCACCCATTGGTTCTCCAACTTGAAAGACAAACTCACAAACCTGAAAATGTCAGTCTTGCTTTTAGTACTTTTGAAAATTGACTTAAAGAATATTTTCCAAGCCGTTGTTATTTGTGATCCCTGCATATCTATAAGGAAGGGAAGCTTATCGCATTATGTTACCGTTAAGCAGCGGTTTGATGTGGCATTTCCCATCTTGTCCTTTCGCACTTTGTGCATAGGAATGTCTCGTTACCACCCAATGCTGAAATATTTTGATCCACAGACCTGACGACCGTCACATTAAGCGGTGGGGAACTCCCGCTATTACATGTCAGCATCTACGACTGGAAAGACAGGGTTCACTCGGATTCCAATAGGATAGGCATCGTGTCTCAGGGTGAGTGGAACTTTCTTTGGTTGGCTGAACTAGTGGTAATCTAACGCAGAAGAAAACAGAGCCATTTTATTTTACCTGTGGTTTGATCTTCTTGTTTAAGCAATATGCTAAAGGGATTGCGAAATGATCGTAGAGCTTGGCTAAAAGATACTAAGTTTAGTTTATTTGAATTGACAAGGGAACTCTGGCACGCCCAGAGGCTGAGTTGACAGAGGATTAATTTGGGCCATCTGTTGAGATATTTTTTGGTGTGGAGTCGGAAATCTCAATTACGTGGGCGTAATCCTTTCCAATGCATAAACCTCTTTCAGTTTAGTCAGAGATGCATGTGCAAGTCGCAAAATATTTATTTTCATCTGAGTGAAGCATTTATGTTGCAGTGCATATGCGGAACCTTGCATCAGTTTGTGGGTGTTGCATTTTTAGTTTTGCTGTCCATGTCCCTTTACTGTTCCGTTGGCTTTTCCCACCATCAAAGGGTCTCTATAAGTTCCGACAATTACCCGATAAACTCCAAAAAGTGAAGCTAACTAAGTAGTTTATTTTTGACATCAGGAAAAACCGAAAAAACCCTTGAATTAAGAAAAGCCGCAAAGTTTCACGAGAACAGATATTTTAACCACTGCTTCATTGGTGTTGACTCCAAACTACGGGGCCCGCACTGAACTTTCTGTGAGGCTGCTTGTTTGTTTGGGCACCCAACTTCTTATCTAATTTCTTTTGCTTAATGGTATGGGAGGTTTTCTTAACTACATTTAGGTCGCACGCACATCTCTCTAGAAGTTGGCTAAACATTGCGCCCATGTCCCGTTTTCGTAACGTAAATGCCGATAAACTTACGGATTGTTTCTCCAGCGCTTTCAAACTCTACACCAAAAACACACAGAATTTCTGGAAAGAAATAAAATACCGCAAAATATGGCAAATTCAAAGGTGTAAATAAACCCCCAAAACACTGAAGCCTCAATCATCAAGATATCATATATATACTTTTTTGCATAAAAGTGCTTTTTTTTTTTGTTCTCTCCTTCCTGCTTTGTTCTAGTTTAGTACGCTCCTGAGGCTGTGCTGTTCACTGTGACTGGGGAACACGGCCCTAAGAGAGAATGAGGTTGCCGCCAGCGTCGAGCGAGTGCATGCTCTTCTTCCATCGCTCACTGGAGACGGTCCCTTTCAACGCCACCATGGGGGCCACATCCTCACGACCAGATGTGAGCTGCAGATTTGTTGGCCGTGGGCAGCTATCTAATTTAGTTTGGCATAAAAGATGCTTGTTCATGCATTTTTACTTCAGCATAATTGAGCAGGTGCTCGCACTGTATCACTCCCCCGAATCGCACATATGTTGTGCATCATACCTTTGTTTTAGTCTTAGTCCTGACAGAGATATCCACAATCAGTAGATAGTCCATATAGCATAGATGGTACATAGCGTACATAATCTGCAAACCCTTCAGCTTAGTTATACAGTTAAACCTCGAATGTAACGAAGTCAGTTAAGAATTCGAGATTATCTTCTATTACATCGAAATTTCGCTATAGAAATCGGAAAAACGTTACAGAAAAGTCTCCCAACGTGTTTCTCGGGCACACAAAACTCAACGAGGTGACACCTTTATTTCGGCTGGAAAGTAGGTCGTCGTCTTTTCCTAGGCCACTCTGACATTATTGTCGTCATCCCCACCACGTGGGGGCATAAAGCCAGCTGGCCTGCACCGTCTTCGCCTTCGCTGTGTGCCTTCGTGGACCGCCTCAAGACAGCTTAATCACGTCCACCACTCTACGGTTACTGGGCACATCGCAGGTGTCTTGCTCATCAGGCTCGCGGCTGCCGCGAACACTAGCTTCCCCTATCGCCTTCCTCGGTCACCTCCTCCGTTGCCAATGACAGCAGAGTACGACGTACAGAAATTGTCGCCGAGGTTGACGTTGTCTGGGACGTACTCCATGGCCTTGAGCGCCCCATCGCCCAGGACAACGAGAAACGCACCGCCCCACTGAGTTCGGCCTCGAGACTGAGCTACACGCAGCTGCGTAAACCAGACGGACGGCCGAAACGACGGCGGCGGATCTAGTGTCTTGTGATCGGCCGTTCTGTACGCCACACTGGCCAGACTCGGCCTCGTTCCACCCTTTTTGCGCTTTATCGGTGGCCCGGTTTCAGCACGTGTGCTTTACCAAAATCTCCTCTGGGACCCAAAACTGTGTGCCGACTGTCCATGAAACTTCACCACTCGAAATTTCGACAAGCGGACTTGCCCCCATACATAGAGGTAAAAAATACATAGGCGTGCATACACTTGTGGGTTAGAAAAAGGTATGCGACCTGGTTACATCGAGGGATTCGTCAGCATAGAAGTCATCGCTACATAGAGGTTTGATCTGTACGCAAATGGAAAGGATTCCAGGAGCTTCTCAAAGATGGTTTCAGTGAGCCTGATTGCATG
Source organism: Ixodes ricinus (assembly GCA_037355805.1). Lineage (NCBI taxonomy): Eukaryota > Metazoa > Arthropoda > Arachnida > Ixodida > Ixodidae > Ixodes > Ixodes ricinus. Next base: position 10,936 of record JAZHYW010062279.1, on the reverse strand, counting down.
CAGGCGCGGAAACGTATAGCTGATATGGTTGTCGCGTAATATACAAATCTTTTTAATAGTATAGAATAATATACTATCTGAGCATTCACTTTTGAGGCGCAATTTCGTATATTCATACCTTTCAAAGCTTTGATCGCCGGTGGGTTAGCCCCATTGAGTTTGCTTCTCATTGAGCAGCCGATATCGCAGGAAGCAATGCCGCATAGAGCCTGGCAAAGCTCTGCAGATGCTGCTTCCCCCTGCGGTGCCGCTACCCGGTGGCAGCTCTAATTAACGGGCTGACCATGCCACTGCATGTCACAAGCGGTATGTGTCAAGCAGCGCATATGTATCCTGGCAACCTGCATCCCATACAGTCTTGTTTTTTAATGCGAACAGCGTTTCTTTGGATGCATTCATGCGCCGTTTCGGGTCCGCGTAGGTATCTATCTATCTATCTATCTGGCTGCTCTTAACCCCTCTACGCCCGCGTGGTCCGATAAATAAATAAAGAAGACCCGTGCGCCCGCTTGGGATTTTCGACATCAGACCCTTCGTGACCAGCAGGCAAGGACGCGCCGCATCAGCAGAGCTATGAAGTGCAGCCGCCACAATCGCGGTTACGAACGTTGCATGTTCACCATAGAGGCGTGCTTTGCAGCACGGGCGCAGCTACGGTGGCAGCACGTTCCATGCTCGCAGGCTCATTCGCTCTGACGAGGCTGAGACACTTGCCGCTGGCACACCCTCGCCCGCGGGGTCGATGCTGCGCTGCAATGCTGTCGGCGATCACGAGAGCGAATGAGCCTCGACGCCTATCGAATCTGCATCAGAAGTGGACAGCGCTAGAGCGCTCTATGGCCAAAGACCATAGCCACGCTTAAGCCTGAACCGTCAGGAACTGGCAGACTAGATGCGACGCCAGAAAGTCTGCTTTGTGCCGTTTTATGGTTAGGCAGATGTATGCGTGACGGCTTTGTCGCGCTTCCTAAGTGACGGCAAGCATTGCGTGCTGGAACCGCGGAGATCGCAGTCGCGAGGGCATGAAAGCGTCAACAAATTTAGAATCGCCTATCAGAGTGGCCAGCATTATGTGAGTGTGTCACGCACTGGCTCATCCACGACGGCAACTCAACACCGCCGATTTTGATGCTATTCGACAACCGAGATAATCATTCCCAAAGGATGGGTTCTGCCCAGCTTTTTTTTGTCGAGGTCATATATTGAAGAAAAGGCATTTGCATAGAGTAAGCAGATTGTAAATCCCCTCAATTAGGATAGCTGTGACACATGCTGCAGTTCCTAAATATATAGTTATTTTAAATTAAGTAAGCTTAGGAAGTGGACAAGTGGAAGGTTGGAAATGACTTCCATGAGTTCAGCTGAATTTTTGTTTAGGGGAGCACACCCCTGGGAGGGTCAACTTTTTGAACCCTTGGCTTAAAATTAATGAAATTTACATGAGCTGTGCATACTAGAGGGCGCATCGCAAAGTTTCAAGTCTGTCAGTTAAGTGGAAGGAGATTAGGCAGCTTCTATCAGCAACATGTCTACATTGTTTAGTTAATCTATCCGTCGAAAACCTATCACTAATATTCAGAATATTTATTCGTAGATATCTATGCAGAATGCCTAGATGGTGCAGCTATGGAAAGTTTTTTGTAAAAGTCTATTTATTTCTATCAATCTTCTCTTCTGCAAAAATGGTCAACTTTTTGGTCTTCTGCGTCTTCAACAAAATGTCAAGCATTTTTTATAAAAGACATCCCGTAAAGTGACAAAAACATTCCATGGCCGCATTCCTTATTAAATTTCAGTCAGGAAAAGTGAAGAAGCGAGCCTTCCTGTATTGCCATTATCAAACGATAGATTGACTAAAATGGAATTTATACCAAAAAGTGGAACGGAGAAAAATGTGTTCAAAGTGCTCCAAACCCTACCTTTTCTTTAGCTCCAGTGGACAGAAAATAATTTATAAAAATTTAACCATGCAGTGTAAAGTAGTGAAAATTTCTGGGAATACTCTCTAGATGTTGGTGGATGTAAATACTGTAATTTTTTCAAAATCGGTGTTTTTTGCAGAATTCCTTTTTTCTGGGTAGTGTCCCCCTTAAGTACGAGTGCTCGGTAGTCAGAGGCTTGGAGAAACAATTCGATATACAATTATAAATTATTTGGTCAAGACCACTGTTCAGCTTTGAATTCGGATAAAGCTCGGAAGTCACCATTTTGCACTTGCCGATTTGGAGCCTTTAGGTCTTTCATAATTTTTGGGGGAGTCAGTGTGTAAACTGGCACAGAAGAGCGGGTTACATGTCTGTGTGCCTAAAGCCGGCCGCAAATCCTTCATAACGGATTTCTCAGATATGAGGTGACTGTCGGAGTCAATGGAAAGGCAAACATCACGCATAGTGTAATCCAACTTCTGGACACCATGTATGCGTTCCAGGTGGCATATTTCACTATGATTCACAATGCCAACCAGGTCAGCCTGTACCTGGATAAGTTGTCACACCAACTGTCTGACCGACACCAACACCACTGCACTGGATCCAGACCTCTACATCGGCGTGTGGTTCCACTCACCAGCAGAGGTATGCATCCAAGCACACTTGTAACATATCTCTTCGGCTGTTCAAAAGGATGTACCCGTCATAACAAGAAATCGTTATAAGAATACTGACATATCTGTGCACTTGCTGCTTTTCTTAGATACCCCCTCTGGTAAAGTATGATGCTCTGCTAGGCAGTGCATATTAGGTACAAAACACAAAAGCACGAAACAAGGACAAGAGAGGGACCGTAATATCCTGAGAGCTCACATAAAGTCTAAATCAAATTGCGGGGGAAATAGGTACTAAGCTGTCTTTTGCGTCCCTTAAAGAAAAAGTTTGAAAGAGTGCTAGTTTTAGATTTCATGACCTGCAGAAACATGTGATCGCAGGGAGGAGCAAACCAAATTTGACTGTCGTTCCCAGTTAGTGATGTTCGCTTATCTTCCTCTGTGGCTAAGTAACACTATTTCTGCCAAGGCTCACTATTGTTTTAGGGCCCATAGATTGAAACAACCTAGCTTTCAAAGTTTTTGAAAAAAGCAAATTATGCCAAAAATATGGGTGGGTTACCCAGCGTGGGAGTCAGGGCTCTCTTGGATATTGTGGGCACTAATTTCATGTAGTTTTAAAACTGGTTGAAAGTCAATACCTGTCCTCTCTAGTCTCTTATCTGTCTCTTTTGCTTATTTTATTTTGTACCTAGTTCCTCTAGATGTCTTTGTTTTAACAGTAGTAGGTTATAAGTGGAGCTGTTATCTATGGATTGCACTGAACATGTTATTTCTGGTAAAGTTCAGAGGTTGTTTTTATTTTTACTGACCATTCTTCGTTTATCATATTTTACCTCTGCTAAATTTCCAATGCTCTGAGGCTCGGCACTATCAAAGTCAGATTTTGTAGAACATGTGAATTCATAATTTTTAAAAAGCATGGATAAGAAGAAATAATGTCCACTTGCAAATGCACGACGAGGCCGTTCAGGGATTGTTAGCACATCCTGCATCAGAGATCTTCTGCAGTTGCATAAAAGCGTTTTTTTTTTCCGGTTTTTGACGTGGCACTTGGTTGCCGTGAATTTCTTGAGGACCTGAAGTCTGTGGACCACGTTTCAGAACCGCTGCTTTAAGAAGATGCATGAGTTACACTTTACACACATTAGTTAGAAAAAAGATACTTACATGGTTAGATATAATGATTTTTGGAGGAACTCTCTAAGGTGGAGGGTAAATCCGCCAAAATAAATTGACTTCCACCTGAAATGGAACACACTCATGCTCTCTAGGCAGCTGGTGACTGCTTTTTCAGTAGCCACCAGTCGCCTGGGGGGAGTGGCATGAGTTGCATTCCATTTCAGTGTTTACTCTTGTGCAAATATTTAAAGTGGTACACAAGCAGCTGATTGGTGTAGGCCGTATAAGAATTTCTGTGCTGGCTCTTTCCCATCCGCAACAAATCGCAACGCTCATTACCTGGTGCAGAGCAGTCGACCGCCTTCCCGGAGCCTGGTGACGGACCTGAAGCTGGTGGGCTGCATCCGCGAGGTCTACTTCAACCGGGACAACTGCCTCCAGTCGCTGAGGAAGGAGGCCCAATGCGCGCCACATTGGGATCTTTCCCGTTGAATATGGGTGCGCTGCTCACTGTGACACAATCCGCTCACGTTCCCGTTTGCCGAGTCTCGCTCAAAGCCAACCTTGCCCGGCTGCGGAGGCTCGACATCTCGAGTCGACTTCAAGACGCACCAGAACGAGACTGTCATTGCTTCCAAGCCTCCTCCGGTCCGACAAGGGAGCAGGGATTCTGGAGGTGAGTGCTTGCGAAAGTGAATTGCATTTCAGAATTTGGGCGGGTTGTTCTAACTGACAGGAGGAGTTTCAGTGATAGGGTGATGATTCTTCATAAAGTAAATGTGTTCTTAAAAGAACCATTAGATGAGTCTCAAACTTTCAGTCAGTAGTTTCTTGATTCATTATGGAGCCAGTGTGCATTTTGAGAACTGTAAAATGATAATCCACCTTCCTTAAGACTTGTAACTTTCATGGAACGCAGAACAGGAATTCGTTAGTTTTTCAGTGCATCAACTTTTAACAAAAATAATAGTGTTGTGGAAATATTCAGACTTGCGATTAGTAGTTTAGGATAATACGCTATCGATATTCGCTTCCGTGGTGAACACGATATTTCTACTTTTCGATGTGTTGATCGCGGCGAGTTAGCCTCGTTAGTGTGTTTACCGAGCACCTATGAGCCTACAGGAGAAAGCAATACCCGCGGAGCTCGCGGGCTCCATGGGTATTGCTTCTCCTGGCAATGCCTGGGTGCTCGTTAGAGCACACTTGCACCAGGACTAACCTTGCCGCGATTATGCCGGAGTGTGCGTTAGGCAAGGCAGCGATGTCTTGACAACCTGAGGTCATCATTTGTGCTTGTTTTGTTTTACAGCGTGAGCTTTTAAGAGCTAGTTTCTCCAGTATCGTGTCCGTCAGCAAACAATAATGACATAGGCGTAGACTTTGGGGGGCATCGGGGCTCTGTGCCTCCCTGGTGGTTCCGGGGGTGGGGGTTCTGCCCCACTCCCCGGGCCCAGGCCATGATCCTCACCGAGACGCTGTTTACGTGCCATGTAACGAGCTTCTATAGTAGTGGCATGCAAACAAAATTACGCCCACGTTGCCTTTACTGACAAAATACATGGGAAATGGAATCCCAGCATTGCTTTCGTTAGCTTTCAATCTCAGTTCTGGCGGAAAAGGTAACGCGCAGCACCCCCCCCCCCCCAGCCGCCCCCCCCGCCCCCCCGCCCAGGAAAATGGAAAGTCTACGCCGCTGAACAATGACACCAAACCTCGATAGCTACCGCCATCTATGAGCGACGGCGCAACCAGACAACTGGCTTGCCAGTTTTCTGCTGCTACCGCTCGCCTCATAAATGGTGGCAACATTTCACAAACTGGAAAAACTTTTTCAAAAGTGGAAAGGCATGAAAGTTTTTTTTTTTTTTAATTTTGTGTTTGAATTTGAACTTGAAGAAGAAATATTTGCATATAGCGAGCAGATTTATAAATCCCCTTGATTAGGATGCAGCAACAATTTTGTTGTTTACATGCCACAGTTCATAAATATACTTACATTAAAATGAACTGAGCTTAGAAGTGGACAACCGGAAGGCTGGGAACAACCTTCACGAGCTCAACTGAACTTTCGTTTCAGCATGGTGCATGATAGAGAGAGGCCTGGAGAAACTATTCAGTATTCAGTTTGAAAATATTCGGCCAAAACCACTATTCGCAAGCTCGAATTAATACTAAACTCAAAATCCACTATTGGCACAGCACTAAAAAATTAAAAAAATCTGAGTCTTCTTTCTTTCTTGACTCCAACAACAAAATGGGCAGTCACATCTGTTCTGTCATATATTGCCCCACAAGTATGTTTTCTTATGGTTCATGGTTTGTGTAGCCAATGTTCATTATAGTTGCATGTTTCGATTTTGTGTCACTTACTGGAATGTGCAGTGCTGACATTCTTATGGTTCTGATTTCTGTCGCTGCTCTGTAATTTATGAATGTGAAGCCAAATATTCGCTGGATTGGATTGATTCGATTGTTATGGAGCGTAGTTCGTGGGATGACTCAGTGTTTGTACATTCAATTCATGAGCTGGATTCGACTGCTGTGGTTGAGCACCGCTGATGCAATACTGTCTGTTATCAGAAAAAGTAAATATTTTAGTACTATAAGTTTCAGTATTTTCAGCAAAAATCGCATTACTTGCTTCCTACCCTCATGTGCTAGTTTACTTTTGCTCAACTAATCCATATGCAGTTAGCAAAACTCCAACTCAGTATTGTATTATGGTCTTGATCTTAGTCACGAAAACTCACCAAATGTGCCCTAAATTTAACAAATTTTACACTGGGGCCTGGGTAAGAGAGACAAAAACATGGTGAAGGGATGACTTGACGGACGACCCATCTTCCCTTTTGCTTCTAGATTCGCCTCAAGAAAGGAACGGCCATCTTCACTATTGTCCCGGATGAAACGAATCCGTCGCACTATTGGTTCCTGAGTAGGGAAGCAACTTACTGACGGGCAGTGGCACCAAGTTGGAGTCGTCTTTGAAAACGAGTGAGACTGATTGGATGATTGGGATGAATTGAATCATGTATTGAGTTAGAATGGAGTTACTTTAGCATACTATCTCAATAGTTAACTGTCGCAAAAGCACCTGCCAGATATTCCAGGTAATCTTAATCATCAGAATTTTTTTTATTAATTTTAATATTTTGAATTTTTGTTTCTTTTATATGAACTGGAGTCATGAAAAATTAATTTTTTTAACCATTAAATTTTTTTTTTACTTAGAATTACGTTTTTTTTTTGCACTTGGAAGAGGGTGCAAAGTTAAGAGGTCGCTGTCACGAAGACTTGGTCATGGAAGGGATGTCACACAGATGATGTTGAGAGCCGCACAGTGCGCACGCGCATTCTTTCTTATCTGCTGGCCTGCTCGTTTGCTCGCTTCAATGCGACGCTGCAACCGCCGTAATTCCACAATCTTCACTCATCCGCTCTGGACAGCGGCCGAGCCTACGCATGCTCTGTGGCACAGGCAGTTCACGCGACTCGCGTGCTACTTGGAGAAGCGTTAAAAGACAGCCTCGACGCAGTCCCGGATCGCCCGGCTTGGAGATGGCGGCCGCGGGGGCTGCACATTGGTCTCTGCCGGACTCCGAGCCGCGGGCATTCGCTTCTTGTACCTGACATTGTCATGTGGCAGGTGCCTGTGTACTGCTTCTTTAGCTGCGGCCTTAGTTCTACAGAAATTCATGCGCATAGTAAACATGCGCCAACCACTTTTTGTTTCTTCGTGAGACACTAGTACTTAGAAATGTTTGTTTTTTCTGATTGTTCTTAATCAGAAAAGTTTGTTTCTTTTATAATCTTAATTATCAAAAATACATGCTCTTCTGATAATTTTAATCATCTACAAGTCTGTTTTTCATTGAAGCATGAAACAAAGTTCTCTCCAGCCAATTGTGAAAATTCCCTGTACTGGTAGAGCCTTGCCAGCATACGTGCCCTGCGTAAGCCTGCAGTTTCGCTTTTGACACCCAGTGAGTCACGCTGAGTCAACGACTCGGTTGTCACTACACATAATACATGCGTATGCCTGCCGTAGTTAGTTACTGTGTACCTATCGGTTGCCGCCGCACTGTTTTCCAACTTCTTAACTATGATCGGTGACAGGCCAGGGAAGCTCCTCCCAATCTCTTTTTCACTTTAGCAGAGTGAATGCTGGAGTCAGAGGTCATTTCACTCTCCACGGGTCAGTCAGCGAAAGTGGAAAGGGTGTGGAGGAGTTTCCCCCCAAACTCTGAACCTGCCACTGACTATGGCACATACTGTCTTCAAGCATTTTAAGTGCAGTCCAATCTTTCAGGGTGGTGGAGCTCACAATCGACTTTAGCCGCAAGTTAAGGGACACCCACAATCGTCCAGTCGGCTGGTGGGACCCCTGGTGATTGGTGGGATTTCCCAAGGAGCATGTCATGGGTGAGCTTCACATTCGCTTCTGTTACCTAAACGTAAGCATTTTATTTTTTTGCACTGTTGGGCAAGTGGGTTTAGTTGTGGTCATTAGAAATCACACAGTGCACAAAACGACTTTACTTTTTTTTCGGGCTCCAACACTGTATTTGCAACGTAATATAACGCGAGTTTTTTTTCGGAATTACGTTAGCTCCAAAACGCACCTCGCGTTATATTCGGAATCGAGTTCAGCCACGAGCGCGCGAGTCTGGAGAAAGCCAGGAAAAAGCCATCCCTCCTGCTCAATGCAGGAGATCTGGTGGCGAAAGAAGTGGGGGTGTGGAAGGAATTTATTAGCTATTGGGCCGTTTTAGCATAGTTACAGTGCTACACGGGGTGTTTGTTTATGCAGAGGGACCAGAACAAGAATGTGATGCGTGTATCGGGTTCAGCAGTCTTTTTTCTGCCTGCGCATTTTTAGTTTCTGCTTCAGAGTGGTCTGGTGTTTGTGTGTTGGTGCTTCTGCTTCCTGCCTTGCTTGGATTGTGGGCTGCTGAGGAGCTCACGCCGAAGAAAAGGAACTACCAGACGCAGCGGTGCCGTGCTGCTGCTTATCTGCGTAGTGGCTAAGCGTGTAATGTAAACGGAAGGACCTGAGCAGTCAGGATGAGTGCAGTCAAAACATAAACTGATATTTCTTCTATTTCCATTGACTTTTCACTTCTGCTATGCCCCAGTGTGCGAAACTAACGCAGCCTCGACTCGCGTTATAATAGTAATAATATGTTTTTTTCTCTTTTGGGGTTATCAAAACCTGCCTTCGCGTTATATTCGTGGTCGCGATTATATTCGTGCAAATAAGGTATTTCCCAAAATCTTGCAAAGTGTGGATTTCCGGAACACTCTGCAGCCCCGAAATTTGCAGTTTGGAGACTGATATACTACGCATTTGTTGCCTACAAGTGATATGCTCGCACGCGGTCAGTTTTTTGCGATCTATTTTGAGTTGCGAAAATTTGTGAACTACGGTCTTCGTGAAAAATTAGGTCATTTACAGTACCTACATATTTTGGTGAGATTTTAGTGGGCATACATTTTGCAGCACATTAAAACGTTGGCCGCTCGCCAAGTCCGAGGTTGTATAGTAGAACTGCTGTGACATGTTTTTCCGGAGACCACAACTAAGGGCGCGAGTTGTCCGGAAATGCGGCTTTTGAGGGCCACGTGCATAGCCGCCGTCCCTAAGCAAACTTTTGAATGTTCTCTAGCTTTCTAGACTGTTTGCTTCTTTAGACTTCTGTGATGTGTCGGTATCCTCTCATTCGTTAGCAGGCCAGTGAGGCTGCGAGTGCCTATAATGTGTCTTAGACTGGTGTATTGAGCATCCTATCCCGCTCACACGCATCAAACACATCCCAAAGTGGCAACCAATGGCGTCGTGCAGGCCAGAGTGTCATGCTGTCGCATGTCGCGATCCTGGCGGTTTGGCGTGCAAGTCCCGACAAAAGTGCAAGCAAGCTAGCGTGTGGCGCTGTCTGCGCTAGCATCCCAACTCCCAACTGCCGAGCTTCCGTGGACCATGCAAGCTAGAGGGTGAACCATAGCAGGAGACATGAGCGTCTGTCGCATCCACCACCACCGCCATGACACCGCCAAATGGCTGGTGATGGTTTAGGACTAGCCGGTAAATACGCCAGTCAGGGATCGTTCCAGGTACCATTCTGGTCGACAGCCATTAGATGCTTTGCACTGGCAGCGTACATGGAAGCCGCGTGAAACGAAGTCGCGGTGTGGAAAATTCGATGCAAGGTTTCGTGGGGTGCATCCGGGACATCTATGTGGCAAGAGTAGGGTGGACCTACTTGAAGTGGTGGGCACGAGTGCTGCCGGCCGGAGGTCTCCCTGGACAGCTGCCGCCACCTCATCAGCCTGTGCAACAACCCCAATGCCTGTGAGCATGCGGGACAGTGCTACCTCGAGGGCAACCAGTTCAGGATGCAACTGCAACGGGACGAGCTACAGCGAGCAAGACATGCCACTTCTGTGAGTCTTTGTCTTTGCCACCTGCTTTCTCGTACCAAGGCTTGATGCTGTTCATCATGTGTGCCGTGGGAATCGCCAGTGGTCGGCCGCTAAAATCGTCTTACCTTGTGGCAGTAATTCTTGACAGTGCACACTCTACCTTGTGGGCTACCAACTACCAAAGTGGGTTCCTAGAAGCCCTGCGGTTTCAGAGCACCCTCATGAGGTTTCCAAATTACCTCAACTGTTCGTTCTGTTTGTAAAGTGTTTTTCCATTGGTAGGCTAGAAGGCTCAGACTTGCTATTTCAGTGGGTCCGAGCTCTCTAGTGATGCATAATTATGCACAGATAACTCTGCAAAAGTCTCTGAGGCTTCCGAACTACTCGGTGCAACAATGCCAAGAGCAGAGAGGGCTCCTCGGCTATCAATAAAAGAGAAATTGTAAGCGACTTTGTTTTCGTGAGGCTCAATAGTTTCGTGAATTTGATGAAGTAGACTTGGAGTAGGACTTCCAGAACATTTTGCGTGGCTTACAAGAACCGTTATTGGGAGTGGTGTAGATTACCATTAGTTATTAACGTTACCATGGGGTAGTATATTCGCGGGAATTGAGGTCCTCATGAAAATTAAGTTGTTTACAGTAGGTGTTCCATAAGCACCTGGAAAGCATGTTAGGACCCCTGCTCAAGCCCGTGGCACGGTGTCTGTCCAGCAGCAAAGTTTACGGTTGGCAGTTGGATTCTGATTGATCGGTCAAACTGTCATATGCAGAATCGCGTGAGTCATATTACAGTCGTATGTTTGTCATATTAAGTCATATTATTGGCACGCTCCGATCAATCATATCA
>JAZHYW010062278.1:0-32419 GCA_037355805.1 Ixodes ricinus | reverse complement strand
GTATAACTAACCTGAAGGATTTGCAGTATATGTGAGATCAAAGCGATACACTATCTATGATAAATGGATAACATTGTCAGAACTATTTCGAGCCCACGGCAGAAAGTATGATGCACAACATATGTGCGATTCGAAGTGTACCAGTGCTACAACTTGTTCAATTATGCTAAAGTACAAATGCATGAACAGTCTTTTATGCCAAACTAAGGTATAATCTCACTTTCCGGCCAAAATCTGCAGCTTACATCTGGTCGTGAAGATTGGCCCCATGGTGACGTTGAAAGGACCGTCTCCAAAGTCGAGATGGAAGAAGAGCATGCCTCCTTGACGCTGGCGGCAACTTCATTCTTAGGGTCGTGTTCCCCAGTCACAGTGAACAGCACAGCCTCAGGAACATACAGCTAGAACAAAGCAGGCAGGAGAGAACAAAAAAAACAACACTTTTATGCAAAAAAAGAAATAGCTTATCATTGAGGTTTTGTGTTTTGGGGGTTTATTTACCTTCGAATTTGCCATATTTTGGGGGATTTATTTCTTTCCACAAATTCTGTGTTTTTGGTGTAGAGTTTCAGTGTCGGACAAACAAGCCGTGTTTATCGGCATTTACGTTACGAAAACAGGACATGGGCATAATGTTAGCCAACTTCTAGAGAACGTACGTGCGACCTAAATGTAGTCAGAAAACCTCCCATACCATTAAGCAAAAGAAACTAGATAAGAAGTTGGGTTCCCAAACAAACAAGCAGCCTCACAGAAAGTTCAGCGCAGACTGTACTTTGGGTCAACACCAAATGAAGCTGGGGTTAAATATCTATTCTCGTGACACTTGCGCTTTTCTTATTCAAGGGCAGCTGCAATTCAAAGTTTTTCAGTTTTCCCGATGTCAAAAAAAAACGATTTGGTGCTTTACTTTCGGAGTTTATCGCTAATTGTCGGAAACATAGAACCCTTGATGGTGGGAAAACAGCTTGAACAGTAAACAATTACACTAACTAGAGTGCAAGACCCACAAACTGATGCACATTCCATATTCAAAAGAACATAAATGTTTCACTCAGATCAAGATAAATATTTTGCATTTGTATATGCCTCGAACCAAACTGAAAGAGGTTTATCGTGGAGAAGGTGCCACCACGTAATTGAGATTTAGGCTCCATACCAAAAAGTATCTCCAGATGACCCAAATTAATCCTCTGTCCTTCGCCTCTGGCATGCCAGATGCCCATTGTCAATTCAAATGAACTAAACCTATCTTTTAGCCAAACTCTACCATTAATTTCGCAATCCCTTTAGCATATTGCTTAAACAAGAGGATCAAACTAGGTAAAATAAAATGGTCCCATTTTCTTCTATGTTGATTACCACTAGTTCAGCCAACAAAAAAAGCTCCACTCACCCTGAACACGATGCCTATCCTATTCGAATCGGAGTGAACCCTGTCTTTCCAGTCGTAGATGCGATACGTAATGTAGGAGTTCCCACGCAATGTGACGGTCGTCAGGTCTGTGGATCAAAATATTTCAGCATTGAGTGGTACGGAGACATTCCTATGCACAAGCGAAAGGACAAGATAGAATGCCACATCAAACTGCTGCTTAACATTAACATAACGTGATAAGCTTCCCTTCCTTATAGATATGCTGGGATCACAAATAACAATGGTTAGGAAAATATTCTTTAAGTCAATTTTAAAAGTACCAAAAGCAAGACTGACTTTTTTAGGTTTGTGATTTTGTCTAGTTGAGAAACAGTGAGCGGAAGAAACTGTGCAAGGATTAGAAAACAAACTGATAAAAATTTTATGGCAAATTGCTAGGCAATTATGTTGGATACGCGAAACTTCCTTGCATCACAAAAGTTTAGCGATGCTCTGAGTTTCCAGACGCCAGACGCCTATGTTCAGGGCGCTCTTCAACGGATAGTTTAATGCGTACCATGTGTACATTCGACAGTTGTTCCTAAAATGATGCGATATTACCGCTAATCGGGCTGATAAACCTGGCGGTCATCCAGAGCCTTCCATACCCTCCAGCTCCTCTCTTTCAATGCGCACAGGTGGTCGAGCTCATCCTCGCCTACCCTCTGGTCACATGACCTACCCGTTAACCAAATGGCATCGCGCACCTTACTGCTCCTCTCCAACCCGATAACGACGATAATCGGTGTCGATGCCTCACGGCCACGCTTTTATCTGGCATTCACTTTTACCTGGGCTTCACGAAATGCCGAGCACCTAGCCAAAAAACGTTTCTTGTTAAAACATGCGACAGGGTGTCAAGTTGCTATCTGCTAGATGCAGAGCGGATGCCCCGAAGGGCTTTTCCGCCCAATGGTACCTCAACTCACGGCGATGAGTCGTGACATGCTGGAAAGACACTCGCATAATAATTGAAAGGGTCTGGGTTCAATTCTCGTCTGGTGCAAACGCTTTTTTACTACGATGGCCTCTTCCCCACCGACTCAAAAAGCCACGCTTTTAACAAGGCTTTACCTTTATCCAGGCTTCACTTTTAAGCTTCGAGAAATGCTGAACACCTAGCCAAAGAGCATTTCACATTAAAATGGACAAACCATAAAGCTTTAGCGAGTTTCAGAATTGCGTACCCGAAAGCTCTGCGTAGTACGCGAGAGAAGAGCATCATTGCCAAGCACCAACCCAGAACACTGTTTTGAACTCAGTGAAAGCACAGTGACGATGACGTTATTTCTTGGCAACCGAAAAGCTTTTGAATAGTACACTATTCTAAAACTCCCTATTATTACGGTGTCTTATTTGTTAGAGTTTTCCCGGCAATTTTCCTTCATACTGTCCCCTACACTCGGGCAGTCTCATACACGTCACTCGAAAAAAGTAATCGATTACAATTACAATTACTCTTGCTTAGAAAGTATTCAATTAGATTACCCGATTACTTGAGAAGAAAAACAATTGGCCATTATTCGAAAAAGTAACCATTAGTGCCCTGATCACTTCAGATTTTCGAAATGATAGAGCTTTCAGCCAGTTTGAAGACTGGTCTTTCGTACCGTCTATCAATGGACTAGAATTACCGATTTACGACCTACATATATCTTCCTTATCTACCAATTTCTGCAAACCATCCTCCTGTCAAAGACTCGGTTCCAGGATTCCTCGGTAAGAAACTTGTACGAACAAAGGGCGCCGTTAGAGGGGAGGAAAGAAAAGTAATGGTTACATGTTATTTTTGTCAACTTCCAAAAGTAACTAGCACAATTATTTCCTAATAAACATAGTCGAATGATCACAAAAATAACTCGAAAAAGCAATCGATTACGGGTAAGTTCCGCACTCAGTCTGCGCTCAGAGGAGCATTTTTTCCTATGCCCTCCCCTCCGAGAATAAAGGCTCCCCGGTGAGGAGCCAATCACGAGCCGAAGAGAAGTAACGACGGCGGCTCCTCACTGTCGTATCCGCACATGTGGTCCTCGTAGCGCGTTCCAAAGCAGTCGCAGCCGTAGTAGCTGTAGTGGTTCACGCAGCGTCCCCCGTTCAGGCAGTAGTCGATACTTGGAGCACAGGTCCACACACCCATCGACCACATCTTCCCTGGCCACAAGCGATGCTTCCACGGCCGCGCCGTCACCCAGATGAAAGGAGATCTTGCCCAGGCAGCCAAAGAAGCTGTCCGTGTTGTAGTGCAGGTCGACAGACGAGGCGCGGGTCGACGCTGCAAGGATCGACGAAATGAAAATTGTGAGATTTGAATGGGGCCACGACCAAAAGATTGCACCCCTAAAAAGAGAGCGCAAGGTATTGAGTATAAGATTCCCTGCGTGGAGTGTTTGGGCACATACATCGGCAAAACCAAGAATTTTCGGGAGAGGATCCACCAGCACCAAAACAATGTTTGTAATTTCGATCACGAGCGCAGCGTGGTCTTCAAGGGCCACCGCATTGACTTCGAGAACACCCATGTCCCCAGCGCTAGAACTAACCACCGACGGAAACTTTTCTTGGAATCGTCGCACATTCAAACTAAGCCGGAAAACATCAATAAGTCGCTTGGTGCTTTACCATCTGCCTGCGTCAACAGGTTGAGCGATATCACCGACGCAAAGAGAAATGCACCACCACAAAAAAAGTACAAAATAAAATTTAAAAAATAGTACTGCTTTTCTACAGCTATCACTACACTCACCCCTGAAAAGGAGGCCTTATAGGCCTCGAAACATTGGGTCCCCAGTTAGGGCTTGCTGGATGTCCCCCCTTTTTAATTGGTCTTACCCTAACCATAGATATCACTGTCAAATGGTTGCAATCAAGTGAATAAGCTTGGACGACACTATCACCACCTAAAGGCTCCCCTTTCCCAATACCATAAAATGTTGGAGTGCCCACCAAATATTTGGAGACAATATGTATTGAAAAATGGGGGTGGGGGATGAGTACTTGCTAGGTCCAAGATAAAAAGTGCAGGAAGGGCACAGTGATAGAGTGGGCTTTTTTGCATTTGCATCGGGGTACCGTAATTTCCGGACTACAGTCTGCATCCAGTGCATAGTCTGCCGGGGCCAATTTGGGTTCAAGTTCTTAGATAGTTCACACCCGGTGCATAGTCTGCATGCCGTGCATAGTCCGCACTTACTGCCTAGTCCGAACAAAAAAATTATCATACATGCACACCTTCAAAATTGCCTATTGTATTAGCTCTACAAAGAAGCATGTATCATACGTAAATCAACGTTAATATACTCTGTTATTCATAAAATCCTTCACGTCTTGTCGCAGTGAATGATCTAGAAAACACAAATCCTTGTATTGTCCGCACCTGTCTTGCATCACATAGAATTTCAGCTTGAAAACATGTATAGCCTGTGGGCTATAGCTCAGAAAATACAGTACTTGGAGAAGTACTGTATTGTAAGTACTGCAGATGGGCACTAATTGTGACATGAGAGAAAGCCTGTATTTTACGCAAGTCCGTCAATACCTCATACGGGTAACAAAATTGAATGCAACGGCGTTGTAACTATGATGCATTAGCCCCTTTGGGCACATAGTAAGGTCTAAGAACTTAGATGGCTAATAATTATAAGTTTATTAAATATGTGACAAATAACCGATTCAAAGTCTCTTGTTGAATGGATTATCAGCTCAGTAATAATGAGAATGACCAAATAGTAATGTTATGCCCTATGAACCTAGTGACCTAATGGTTATGACCTAATAGTAGTGCAACACTTCGAGATAAAGAGAAACACAATGGTAATATATTTGTTAACATCTTCCAGAACTGACAAAGATGACCTATTTTTGGCATACAATGAAGCTACAGACAAGAATATAAATTAACAAAATAAAAACTAGGAGACATCAGCATACAATAAATTCAAACCAGAAATAAATATACATTAACAAACAACCACTTTCCCAATGCAATATATTTATGAATATAATAAAACTCATGTAAATCATGTAATAAAACATGATAATAATGAGAAGGCAAGTAGGCCCCCTCCTGTTCATCTCAATCTGATTGAGCATTGAACAAATGTGAGTCATGCATAATCACTGTGCACAAAGATCTAAGATTGGCAGTCCAACTGCACTGGCCAAATCGCTCATCCACAGAGGAGACACTAGAAGACATTGCAAGGCCGATTAAATTTCCACTGCTTAAACCTTTATACAACAGATCTGATTTAGAATCACCCCTATCAGGCACGTAGCCAGGGGGGCCCATGGGGCCGGCCCCCCCCCCCCGAAATTTTCCATTTTGCTGGGACCTCCGCTCTCCTCCCCCTCATACAGCATTTTGTCAAGGGCGCCCCCCCCCCGCCCCCCGGAAACAAAATCCTGGCTACGTGCCTGACCCCAATAGTGGTTAACTGTTTTGTCTCTAGAAAATAACGTAAAACAGAACAGATAGCAGCCTCTATGTAGTTTTATGATTTGCCTTAATAATAATAAAGCAATTGCTACAGATGAATGCGTATTTCTTAGGCATGCACTTAGAATACACAAATCCTTATGCTAAGAGTTCACAAACATGGTCTTTTTACTTTGCCAGCATTGTATGGTGGAGCAAAGCACACACTGCATGCTCCTGCATAGAACAAAATCCGAAGAAAAAAAATGTCTCACATCCAATATACAAGTGTGAAGGCGTATCCTCTGTTCCAATGTCATAGCCTCCTCGATGCATCAGTGACGACAGGATGATTGTGAGATCTTCATGGTCAACACGAATTCTCATTTCCCCTTTTGAAGGCACCACCCGCAGGTTCACTGTGTGCCATCTGTCCTGGTTCAGACCTAGGATGAAGGATAATGCAAATGGTAGATTTAACGGTGATAACTGATTGTATAAAAACGCTAATGGCTAGCAGCTAGTAGAGTCACTAGGGTGTCTCATAAATGAACTGTGAGCATAACTGACATGAGAGGGACTTATGAAGCAAATACAGTAAGGGCTGAATCACGGTCATGCGACTGCCTATGCCTGTAGAGGCTAAAAACCAGTATAGATTATACGAGTAAAAGAAATAGATTTCCCTAACAATCTTGCAGTTGATGTGTGTGCACATTACAAATTTTCACCCACAGTACATTAAAATTGTGGTGCATCACTTCTCCAATACACAAATACAGAAAATCAAAGAGTGCTAAATGATGACTATAGCTAGAAGTAGAGAACATCATAAGCTTAAACTAACAAAGGAGGTAGAAATCTGAAGTGTCCAATGCAGATTGAGACGCCAACCAAAACTTCAATGAATTTCTGTTTTTCTAGATTATTTGATGAATTTATTAGTGTTGTGTGAATATTAGAAAGTTCGAATAGCAGTTTTGAATAACACACCATTCGATATTCGTTACGAGGTCAACTGCGATATCCTTATTTGTCCGAAGTTTTGATCACGGCGGCTTAGCCCTATTGAGCGCGCTTCCTTCCGAGCACGGGTGCACTGCAAAGAAGCAGCACCCGTGGAAGTAGGCTCTGCGGGTGTTGCTTTTCTGCAGTGCACCTGTGCTTGGTAAGAAGCGCAGTAAACGGGGTAACCCCGCCGCAATCAACACTTGGAAAAGTATGAATATCGCCACTGGGTGCTTGGGTAGAAGCACATTTTCAAAGGCGGATGGTGCACGCGCGCACCTGGTGTATTCAAGAGAATATGAAAACTTTGTGAATGTTGATATCGACATTGTAGCAAAATTTTCAAAAGTAAACTGTGTGGGCAGAGATGCCCTGAAAATCTGCGATCATCGTTTGCGATTCTTTTCTTCGTTTTTTTAAAGTCGAGATTTAAGAAAGGATTTTTGCATATAGCAAGATTTGTAAATCCATTCATTTAGGTATAGCTGGGCATCAGTATAAGTTTAATTTTACGTCAAATCCATGGCTGCCGAGCGCACATGAACAGCGACGCCTCCACAGCGCTCTTGCAATGTACATTCCACACCATCAGGATCGCCATTCCTAGCAGACGATGGACCCCTGGTAGCACAAAGTTCTGCGAACATCCTCGAGATGTCCTAACGTTGTATGGACGACACATGGAAGTGCACGGGATATCTGTGTTGCTCGAACAGGTGCTGAGCATGCGCTGTGAACGAGGCAGTCAAACATGATGGTGTCCAGTGAGTACCCCTGATAACAAAGAATTTTCCAACAAGGTGCACTTCGGTGATCGGTGGCCGAATGTGTTAGCACACTGCAACTCAGACAAAGCGGAGCATAATCTCACACTGCAGATCCCAGGCGTCCTGGGTACTGCAGCACATTTTGATCTGGATGAGTATCGTACCGCCATGCAGTCATGCAGCATCACTATACTGCATGATGCACGTTAATTAAAGACCATGGGAGAGCATGGTACTGCACCACCTAAATTTTTCGTCTGCAACGGGGACACCAAATGCCCATTGGGGCTGACTAACTTCCCTCTGGCTAAACGTACACACAAACAATTAGTGCATTCACCTTTTCCCATGTAGAAGACCTCATTGCCTTCCGTGTTGAAGATGTGGATGATCTTGAGCCTCCCATTCTCGAGCATCACATACAGCTCGTAATTTGGCACCCTGTCTTCTTCGGAAGACTCCTCGAGCAAGTGGTAGAAAAGCAATCCATGTGGCTTTTCTGTCCTGCAAAAACAAAGGTACGGTCGAAGTAACTTGTAATGGCCATACTTGCCGGGCAACACATAACATTGAGGAAACATCCAAAACATGCATTGCACATGTCTGAGACATTTCTCGTGTGTGCTACATGTGCAATGCATGCTTTGGATGTTTCCTTGACGTTTTGAGTTGCCCGGCAAGTAACTAGGGCTATTTCTTTTAAGTCTGGCAGTATTACCCTATGTTGGGACAATATCTAGTTATCTTCAACTATTGTTATTGCATTTAGGTCATACACTAGAAAGTAGTGGAATAAAAGACAGGAATCTCATCATGCAATACAATGTGACAAGAGGGACTACAGTTATGGCTGAGTTACGTAAAATTATCAATAAATGGGACTGTAGTACATGTATCGAAGAATTATTTAAAAAACCTGACCATGCAATAAACATAAAAAGCTTCTTTTTTATATTAGATTCGGTAGGTATGTTGGTTCTTGCACCGGCAAGCCCTAAAGTAACTCAAAGTTGAAAAAAACACACTGGCAAAGTGCTTACCCAGTCACCACAAGGAGTTCAAAAGTGGTTGTAATCAGACCAGTCAGTAAATTCTGGTGACAACTGGCAACACTGATTCTATGCAATGATATGACCTCAGAAATATGATTCTAAAACTTAGCTTATTTGGTAGCCTGACACATTCCCCTTCCACGCAAGACAGGCTTCAAAACACAGTCCCACTCACTTGAACTGGAAGCTGACTTCTCTGGCCTGCTGCAGAGGCCAGTACTTTGGCTCCACCCTCAAGAAGGATGACTCCTTAAGGAAAGTGAACACTTGACTAGATGAGAGCTTGTGTCCACCGACACCGCTAGCGCTGCTGTCACTGCCGGTGCCGCTGCTTTGGCTAGGTTGCACGGTGACAACGTCACCGGCGTCCGACTGCGCTCGCGCACCAAACTCCACGACACCGACCAGGTGGAGTGAGGCTGCACACCGCCGAAAAAGTCCAGAACCCCTTTGGCACACCATGGTGGCGATCGAACCCTGACGGCACCACCCTGCCGCTCCTGAAGAAAGAGTGCAAGAACGGCGAGTAGAAAAAAATAGCCTGGCTTAGACACTCCGCCAAATGCAACGAGGGTTCTTTTTACCAGAAATGAGGGTCCTTCTAACCGCTAAAATTAAACTGTATGCATCGTTGAACGCTTGGTTCCTGCCCAAATTGTGGCGCTATAGGGGTTGTCGGAGTGTCAAAACTTATCTTCATTCGATTCAAAACTTGTACAAGCAGTTCACGGAAATGTCCAACGAGAAAATGGGGGCCATTCCTTGGAAGCATATGCGACTCGTCTCCATGCACTTGTGGGCTCCTTGGCTGCCATTTCCTCACTGACAATTTCTGAAAGTTGCTCATAACTTTTAAATGAAGATGGCGGTGAGTTCTGAAAACCCTGGAACCTGGTCCCAACTGCTAGTGCTACATTTGTACAGAGACAAAACAATGCAGAGTTCATTTTTGCAGTAAAAAAAGCATGTTTCTCTTTTTCCCCCAACACCTGGTATAATTTTATTTTGCTGTATCTCAAACATACATTACCTATGTAGTAAGAGCTGGATATGCGACTATTTTAAAGTTATTTATTTGTTGTGTAAGATAAAATCAAGATTAATATTATTATTATTATGTGGATGACACTCTTGTTAATGAGTCATCTCTCCAATTCAGAGGCAATCGGAATGCTACAGGAAAGTTCTCTAGAAGTAATGAACTGCTTTGCCAACAATCTAATCGATATCAATATTTCAGAAACAAAGTATGTTTTCACAATCCCCCTAAAGTTGCTGACCTAAATATTAATCTTTACCTCCACACATTACATTGCGTCATCTGCCATTGTACTCGAATTGTTTTCTCAGACACAGTGAAGTATCTAGGTATTATTTTCCATTCTGATCTTTTCTGGAATTCACACCTTACAAAACCATGTTCCAAGTTAAGGAGCGTTTCTGCTTAATGTATAACAAGACGTTTCTTCCATATAATCTCCGAAAGCTCATAGTTTACTCATTAGCCTATGGTACTCTCCGATACAATATAACAGTTTTTGGAAAATGCTCTGGATTATGGAGGTTAAAAGTAAATGACATCTTAAAGGAACGCTGAGGCTAGGGAAAGAAAAAAAGGACAAGCATGCCTCACAATAAATGTTTGTCTAAAAAGAAATATTTTTTGCCCAATATATTACATATGAATTTTTCGATCTGCAGGCTGAAACCAATGATGGTCGCGTTTGCACCCAACTAGTTTGCACTCTGAGTGCCCAGCAAACTCAGTGTGCCTGGTTTTCTACCTAATTTTCTAACCAGGTCGAGAAAAAAACTTTTTTTTCCCTAGGTTTAGTGCTTTTTTAAAAGGAATGCTGAACAATGTTTTATTAGAAACCTGCTACTTCCTATCTGGATATGTTTTGCATATTATCTATGCCAAACTTCTAATCTGTTTGTTGAAACGGTAGTCCTTGGTCAATAGTAGGAGACACTCCGTCCGAACATGCGACAACTAGAACGGTTTTATGATTCTTTGTCCCCGTATGCTACACCTGTCATGGCAACACCGGCGGTTATTCTACGTTCCTCAAATTTTTAATTCTTTACCTTATAATTCTTCTAATTTTGCTTCCAGAAAAAAGCTTAAGAAAGTGCTTCGCCAATTCCCATCCACCGACGTATCCCTCTAAACGTTTACAATTTGGTCTTGCATGTGTTTTTTTTAATTGTTTATACCTACTCCCAAGCACTTTATTTGTTTCCTTGTTATTGTGTTTGAGGTGTGTTCAATAAAGTTGACACAACAGGTGTTTTTCAATATAAGCCAAAGGTGATAAGTGTCAAATGCTGTTGTGTATTTTTCTTTTGAGAGTGACTTTGTGCTTTTATTTTTTTTACACATTTAGTACCTCAGATTGCATTTGGAAATACCCTACAATGTGTAACTTTTTGAGAAACAATTAAGTGGTGTTAAGTGACATGACCAAAATTTTTTATATATATTTACTTTTGTGCCACTTTTCTTTTAATGGAAGCTTGAGGCTTGAATTGGTGTAAAGACTGTTCAAGTGCACACATTTTTTTAATTACAAAACTGCCTTCTTTTTGGACACTTATAACTTTATGACTGCAACTTTGGTTTAGTCACACAAGCCCTTAAAGGCTTAGATAAACCTGCATGGTGCCGTGGATATTATCATTATTATTATTATTATTATTTACTATTGTTGTTGTTACTGTTGTTTGTTGACACAATCAGTGGCTGCCTTCTAGCATTTTTTTATAAAAACTGAAAATGCAAGATCATGGCTATATACCATAAAAGTCCGAAAGGACGCCCTCCCCCGAGAGATCGCCCATCCCGTTTTTCTGGCTAAATATCTGCAAAATAAAAATTCCAAAACATCGCCCACCTACGATTTCAGTCGGACGTCACGCGATGTTCGACGGGAATCGCATCAACCGCGCGATCTGCGGCACCGTGGTACGTCTGACAAGCGATCTAGTAGTGGATTCACAGTCCCGCCCGCGATCACGCGCGCGATCCGATATCCCGTACTGCGAGTAAATGACGACCGATGCATCGTGATCACGCGACCCGCTCCCGTGACAGCGGTATCGTGGAGCTCCAGCGTACCTTCACGAGCTGCGAACATATCCAGTACTGCAACAAGTATATCTGTACGGGTGCACCGCGCGTAACGCATAAAACGGATCGCTTCCGTCAGACGTACCACGGTGCCACAGATCGCGCGGTTGATGCGATTCCCGTCGGACATCGCGTGACGTCCGACTGAAATCGTAGGTGGGCGATGTTTCGGAATTTTTATTTTGCAGATATTTAGCCAGAAAAACGGGATGGGCGATCTCTCGGGGAGGGCGTCCTTTCGGACTTTTATGGTATATAGCCATGATCTTGCATTTTCAGTTTTTATAAAAAATGCTAGAAGGCAGCCACTGATTGTGTCAACAACAACAGTAACAACAACAATAGTAATAATAATAATAATAATAATAATATAATAATAATAATAATATCCACGGCACCATGCAGGTTTATCTAAGCCTTTAAGGGCTTGTGTGACTAAACCAAAGTTGCAGTCATAAAGTTATAAGTGTCCAAAAAGAAGGCAGTTTTATAATTAAAAAAAATGTGTGCACTTGAACAGTCTTTACACCAATTCAAGCCTCAAGCTTCCATTAAAAGAAAAGTGGCACAAAAGTAAATATATATAAAAAATTTTGGTCATGTCACTTAACACCACTTAATTGTTTCTCAAAAAGTTACACATTGTAGGGTATTTCCAAATGCAATCTGAGGTACTAAATGTGTAAAAAAATAAAAGCACAAAGTCACTCTCAAAAGAAAAATACACAACAGCATTTGACACTTATCACCTTTGGCTTATATTGAAAAACACCTGTTGTGTCAACTTTATTGAACACACTCAAACACAATAACAAGGAAACAAATAAAGTGCTTGGGAGTAGGTATAAACAATTAAAAAAACACATGCAAGACCAAATTGTAAACGTTTAGAGGGATACGTCGGTGGATGGGAATTGGCGAAGCACTTTCCTAAGCTTTTTTCTGGAAGCAAAATTAGAAGAATTATAAGGTAAAGAATTAAAAATTTGAGGAACGTAGAATAACGCCGGTGTTGCCATGACAGGTGTAGCATACGGGGACAAAGAATCATAAAACCGCTTCTAGTTGTCGCATGTTCGGACGGAGTGTCTCCTACTATTGACCAAGGACTACCGTTTCAACAAACAGATTAGAAGTTTGGCATAGATAATATGCAAAACATATCCAGATAGGAAGTAGCAGGTTTCTAATAAACATTGTGCAGCATTCCTTTTAAAAAGCACTAAACCTAGGGAAAAAAAAGTTTTTTTTCGACCTGGTTAGAAAATTAGGTAGAAAACCAGGCACACTGAGTTTGCTGGGCACTCAGAGTGCAAACTAGTTGGGTGCAAACGCGACCATCATTGGTTTCACCTGCAGATCGAAAAATTCATATGTAATATATTGGGCAAAAAAATTTATTTTTAGACAAACATTTATTGTGAGGCATGCTTGTCCTTTTTTCTTTCCCTAGCCTCAGCGTTCCTTTAAGATGTCATTTACTTTTAACCTCCATAATCCAGAGCATTTTCCAAAAACTGTTATATTGTATCGGAGAGTACTATAGGCTAATGAGTAAACTATGAGCTTTCGGAGATTATATGGAAGAAACGTCTTGTTATACATTAAGCAGAAACGCTCCTTAACTTGGAACATGGTTTTGTAGGGTGTGAATTCCAGAAAAGATCAGAATGGAAAATAATACCTAGATACTTCACTGTGTCTGAGAAAACAATTCGAGTACAATGGCAGATGACGCAATGTAATGTGTGGAGGTAAAGATTAATATTTAGGTCAGCAAATTTAGGGGAGATTGTGAAAACATACTTTGTTTCTGAAATATTGATATCGATTAGATTGTTGGCAAAGCAGTTCATTACTTCTAGAGAACTTTCCTGTAGCATTCCCATTGCCTCTGAATTGAAGAGATGACTCATTAACAAGAGTGTCATCCACATAATAATAATAATATTAATCTTGATTTTATCTTACACAACAAATAAATAACTTTAAAATAGTCGCATATCCAACTCTTACTACATAGGTAATGTATGTTTGAGATACAGCAAAATAAAATTATACCAGGTGTTGGGGAAAAAGAGAAACATGCTTTTTACTGCAAAAATGAACTCTGCATTGTTTTGTCTCTGTACAAATGTAGCACTAGCAGTTGGGACCAGGTTCCAGGGTTTTCAGAACTCACCGCCATCTTCATTTAAAAGTTATGAGCAACTTTCAGAAATTGTCAGTGAGGAAATGGCAGCCAAGGAGCCCACAAGTGCATGGAGACGAGTCGCATATGCTTCCAAGGAATGGCCTCCATTTTCTCGTTGGACATTTCCGTGAACTGCTTGTACAAGTTTTGAATCGAATGAAGATAAGTTCTGACACTCCGACAACCCCTATAGCGCCACAATTTGGGCAGGGACCAAGCGTTCAACGATGCATACAGTTTAATTTTTGAGGTTAGAAGGACCCTCATTTCTGGTAAAAAGAACCCTCGTTGCATTTGGCGGAGTGTCTAAGCCAGGCTATTTTTTTCTACTCGTCGTTCTTGCACTCTTTCTTCAGGAGCGCAGGGTGGTGCCGCCAGGGTTCGATCGCCACCATGGTGTGCCAAAGGGGGTTCTGGACTTTTTCGGCGGTGTGCAGCCTCACTCCACCTGGTCGGTGTCGTGGAGTTTGGTGCGCGAGCGCAGTCGGACGCCGGTGACGTTGTCACCGTGCAACCTAGCCAAAGCAGCGGCACCGGCAGTGACAGCAGCGCTGAGCGGTGTCGGTGGACACAAGCTCTCATCTAGTCAAGTGTTCACTTTCCTTAAGGAGTCATCCTTCTTGAGGGTGGAGCCAAAGTACTGGCCTCTGCAGCAGGCCAGAGAAGTCAGCTTCCAGTTCAAGTGAGTGGGACTGTGTTTTGAAGCCTGTCTTGGTGGAGAGGAATGTGTCAGGCTACCAAATAAGCTAAGTTTTAGAATCATATTACTGAGGTCATATCATTGCATAGAATCAGTGTTGCCAGTTGTCACCAGAATTTACTGACTGGTCTGATTACAACCACTTTTGAACTCCTTGTGGTGACTGGGTAAGCACTTTGCCAGTGTGTTTTTTTCAACTTTGAGTTATTTTAGGGGCTTGCCGGTGCAAGAACCAACATACCTACCGAATCTAATATAAAAAAAAGCTTTTTATGTTTATTGCATGGTCAGGTTTTTTTAAATAATTCTTCGGATACATGTACTACAGTCCCATTTATTGATAATTTTACGTAACTCAGCCACAACTGTAGTCCCTCTTGTCACATTGTATTGCATGATGAGATTCCTGTCTTTTATTCCACTACTTTCTAGTGTATGACCTAAATGCAATAACAATAGTTGAAGATAACTAGATATTGTCCCAACATAGGGTAATACTGCCAGACTTAAAAGAAATAGCCCTAGTTACTTGCCGGGCAACTCAAAACGTCAAGGAAACATCCAAAGCATGCATTGCACATGTAGCACACATGA
Source organism: Ixodes ricinus (assembly GCA_037355805.1). Lineage (NCBI taxonomy): Eukaryota > Metazoa > Arthropoda > Arachnida > Ixodida > Ixodidae > Ixodes > Ixodes ricinus. The sequence continues at coordinate 17,143 of JAZHYW010062278.1, read as the reverse complement.
GAAATGTCTCAGACATGTGCAATGCATGTTTTGGATGTTTCCTCAATGTCATGTGTTGCCCGGCAAGTATGGCCATTACAAGTTACTTCGACCGTACCTTTGTTTTTGCAGGACAGAAAAGCCACATGGATTGCTTTTCTACCACTTGCTCGAGGAGTCTTCCGAAGAAGACAGGGTGCCAAATTACGAGCTGTATGTGATGCTCGAGAATGGGAGGCTCAAGATCATCCACATCTTCAACACGGAAGGCAATGAGGTCTTCTACATGGGAAAAGGTGAATGCACTAATTGTTTGTGTGTACATTTAGCCAGAGGGAAGTTAGTCAGCCCCAATGGGCATTTGGTGTCCCCGTTGCAGACGAAAAATTTAGGTGGTGCAGTACCATGCTCTCCTATGGTCTTTAATTAACGTGCATCATGCAGTATAGTGATAGACTGCACGACTGCATGGCAGTATGATACTCATCCAGATCAAAATGTGCTGCAGTACCCAGGACGCTGGGATCTGCAGTGTAAGATTATGCTCCGCTTTGTCTGAGTTGCAGTGTGCTAACACATTCGGCTACCGATCACCAAGTGCACCTTGTTGAAAAATTCTTTGTTATCAGGGGTACTCACTGGACACCATCATGTTTGACTGCCTCGTTCACAGCGCATGCTCAGCACCTGTTCGAGCAACACAGATATCCCGTGCACTTCCATGTGTCGTCCATACAACGTTAGGACATCTCGAGGATGTCCGCAGAACTTTGTGCTACCAGGGGTCCATCGTCTGCTAGGAATGGCGATCCTGATGGTGTGGAATGTACATTGCAAAAGCGCTGTGGAGGCTCGCTGTTCACGTGCGCTCGGCAGCCATGGATTTGATGTAAAATTAAACTTATACAGATGCCCAGCTATACCTAAATGAATGGATTTACAAATCTTGCTATATGCAAAAATCCTTTCTTAAATCTCGACTTTAAAAAACAAGAAGAAAAGAATCGCGAATGATGATCGCAGGTTTTCAGGGCATCTCTGCCCACACAGTTTAATTTTGAAAATTTTGCTACAATGTCGATATCAACATTCACAAAGTTTTCATTTCTTTGAATACACCAGGTGCGCGCGTGCACCATCCCCCTTGAAAATGTGCTTCTACCCAAGCACCCAGTGGCGATATTCATACTTTTCCAAGTGTTGATTGCGGCGGGTTACCCCGTTTACTGCGCTTCTTACCGAGCACAGGTGCACTGCGGAAAGCAACACTCGGGAGCCCACTTCCATGGGTGCTGCTTCTTTGCAGTGCACCCGTGCTCGGAAGGAAGCGCGCTCAATAGGGCTAAGCCGCCGTGATCAAAACTTCGAAAAATAAGGATATCGCAGTTCACCTCGTAACGAATATCGAATGGTGTGTTATTCAAAACTGCTATTCAAACTTTCTAATATTCACACAACACTAATAAATTCATCAAATAATCTAGAAAAACAGAAATTCATTGAAGTTTTGGTTGGCGTCTCAATCTGCATTGGACACTTCAGATTTCTACCTCCTTTGTTAGTTTAAGCTTATGATGTTCTCTACTCTAGCTATAGTCATCATTTAGCACTCTTTGATTTTCTGTATTTGTGTATTGGAGAAGTGATGCACCACAATTTTAATGTACTGTGGGTCGAAAATTTGTAATGTGCACACATCAACTGCAAGATTGTTAGGGAAATCTATTTCTTTTACTCGTATAATCTATACTGGTTTTTAGCCTCTACAGGCATAGGCAGTCGCATGACCGTGATTCAGCCCTTACTGTATTTGCTTCATAAGTCCCTCTCATGTCAGTTATGCTCACAGTTCATTTATGAGACACCTAGTGACTCTACTTAGCTGCTTAGCCATTAGCGTTTTTATACAATCAGTTATCACCGTTAAATCTACCATTTGCATTATCCTTCATCCTAGGTCTGAACCAGGACAGATGGCACACAGTGAACCTGCGGGTGGTGCCTTCAAAAGGGGAAATGAGAATTCGTGTTGACCATGAAGATCTCACAATCATCCTGTCGTCACTGATGCATCGAGAGAGGCTATGACATTGGAACAGAGGATACGCCTTCACACTTGTATATTGGATGTGAGACATTTTTTTTCTTCGGATTTTGTTCTATGCAGGAGCATGCAGTGTGTGCTTTGCTCCACCATACAATGCTGGCAAAGTAAAAAGACCATGTTTGTGAACTCTTAGCATAAGGATTTGTGTATTCTAAGTGCATGCCTAAGAAATACGCATTCATCTGTAGCAATTGCTTTATTATTATTAAGGCAAATCATAAAACTACATAGAGGCTGCTATCTGTTCTGTTTTACGTTATTTTCTAGAGACAAAACAGTTAACCACTATTGGGGTCAGGCACGTAGCCAGGATTTTGTTTCGGGGGGGGGGCGCCCTTGACAAAATGCTGTATGAGGGGGAGGGGAGGCGGAGGTCCCAGCAAAATGGAAAATTTCGGGGGGGGGGCCGGCCCCATGGGCCCCCCTGGCTACGTGCCTGATAGGGGTGATTCTAAATCAGATCTGTTGTATAAAGGTTTAAGCAGTGGAAATTTAATCGGCCTTGCAATGTCTTCTAGTGTCTCCTCTGTGGATGAGCGATTTGGCCAGTGCAGTTGGACTGCCAATCTTAGATCTTTGTGCACAGTGATTATGCATGACTACATTTGTTCAATGCTCAATCAGATTGAGATGAACAGGAGGGGGCCTACTTGCCTTCTCATTATTATCATGTTTTATTACATGATTTACATGAGTTTTATTATATTCATAAATATATTGCATTGGGAAAGTGGTTGTTTGTTAATGTATATTTATTTCTGGTTTGAATTTATTGTATGCTGATGTCTCCTAGTTTTTATTTTGTTAATTTATATTCTTGTCTAGTGCTTCATTGTATGCCAAAAATAGGTCATCTTTGTCAGTTCTGGAAGATGTTAACAAATATATTACCATTGTGTTTTTCTCTTTATCTCGAAGTGTTGCACTACTATTAGGTCATAACCATTAGGTCACTAGGTCATAGGGCATAACATTACTATTTGGTCATTCTCATTATTACTGAGCTGATAATCCATTCAACAAGAGACTTTGAATCGGTTATTTGTCACATATTTAATAAACTTATAATTATTAGCCATCTAAGTTCTTAGACCTTACTATGTGCCCAAAGGGGCTAATGCATCATAGTTACAACGCCGTTGCATTCAATTTTGTTACCCATTATGAGGTATTGACGGACTTGCGTAAAATACAGGCTTTCTCTCATGTCACAATTAGTGCCCATCTGCAGTACTTACAATACAGTACTTCTCCAAGTACTGTATTTTCTGAGCTATAGCCCACAGGCTATACATGTTTTCAAGCTGAAATTCTATGTGATGCAAGACAGGTGCAGACAATACAAGGATTTGTGTTTTCTAGATCATTCACTGCGACAAGACGTGAAGGATTTTATGAATAACAGAGTATATTAACGTTGATTTACGTATGATACATGCTTCTTTGTGAGCTAATACAATAGGCAATTTTGAAGGTGTGCATGTATGATAATTTTTTTGTTCGGACTAGGCAGTAAGTACGGACTATGCACGGCATGCAGACTATGCACCGGGTGTGAACTATCTAAGAACTTGAACCCAAATTGGCTCCGGCAGACTATGCACTGGATGCAGACTGTAGTCCGGAAATTACGGTACCCCGATGCAAATGCAAAAAGCCCACTCTATCATGTGCCCTTCCTGCACTTTTTATCTTGGACCTAGCAAGTACTCATCCCCCACCCCCATTTTTCAATACATATTGTCTCCAAATATTTGGTGGGCACTCCAACATTTTATGGTATTGGGAAAGGGGAGCCTTTAGGTGGTGATAGTGTCGTCCAAGCTTATTCACTTGATTGCAACCATTTGACAGTGATATCTATGGTTAGGGTAAGACCAATTAAAAGGGGGGACATCCAACCAAGCCCTAACTGGGGACCCAATGTTTCGAGGCCTATAAGGCCTCCTTTTCAGGGGTGAGTGTAGTGATAGCTGTAGAAAAGCAGTACTATTTTTTAAATTTTATTTTGTACTTTTTTTGTGGTGGTGCATTTCTCTTTGCGTCGGTGATATCGCTCAACCTGTTGACGCAGGCAGATGGTAAAGCACCAAGCGACTTATTGATGTTTTCCGGCTTAGTTTGAATGTGCGACGATTCCAAGAAAAGTTTCCGTCGGTGGTTAGTTCTAGCGCTGGGGACATGGGTGTTCTCGAAGTCAATGCGGTGGCCCTTGAAGACCACGCTGCGCTCGTGATCGAAATTACAAACATTGTTTTGGTGCTGGTGGATCCTCTCCCGAAAATTCTTGGTTTTGCCGATGTATGTGCCCAAACACTCCACGCAGGGAATCTTATACTCAATACCTTGCGCTCTCTTTTTAGGGGTGCAATCTTTTGGTCGTGGCCCCATTCAAATCTCACAATTTTCATTTCGTCGATCCTTGCAGCGATGCGACCCGCTGCTCGATCTGTCGACCTGCACTACAACACGGACAGCTTCTTTGGCTGCCTGGGCAAGATCTCCTTTCATCTGGGTGACGGCGCGGCCGTGGAAGCATCGCTTGTGGCCAGGGAAGATGTGGTCGATGGGTGTGTGGACCTGTGCTCCAAGTACGACTACTGCCTGAACGGGGGACGCTGCGTGAACCACTACAGCTACTACGGCTGCGACTGCTTTGGAACGCGCTACGAGGACCACATGTGCGGATACGACAGTGAGGAGCCGCCGTCGTTACTTCTCTTCGGCTCGTGATTGGCTCCTCACCGGGGAGCCTTTATTCTCGGAGGGAGGGCATAGGAAAAAATGCTCCTCTGAGCGCAGACTGAGTGCGGAACTTACCCGTAATCGATTGCTTTTTCGAGTTATTTTTGTGATCATTCGACTATGTTTATTAGGAAATAATTGTGCTAGTTACTTTTGGAAGTTGCAAAAATAAACATGTAACCATTACTTTTCTTTCCTCCCCTCTAACGGCGCCCTTTGTTCGTACAAGTTTCTTACCGAGGAATCCTGGAACCGAGTCTTTGACAGGAGGATGGTTTGCAGAAATTGGTAGATAAGGAAGATATATGTAGGTCGTAAATCGGTAATTCTAGTCCATTGATAGACGGTACTGAAAGACCAGTCTTCAAACTGGCTGAAAGCTCTATCATTTCGAAAATCTGAAGTGATCAGGGCACTAATGGTTACTTTTTCGAATAATGGCCAATTGTTTTTCTTCTCAAGTAATCGGGTAATCTAATTGAATACTTTCTAAGCAAGAGTAATTGTAATTGTAATCGATTACTTTTTTCGAGTGACGTGTATGAGACTGCCCGAGTGTAGGGGACAGTATGAAGGAGAATTGCCGGGGAAAACTCTAACAAATAAGACACCGTAATAATAGGGAGTTTTAGAATAGTGTACTATTCAAAAGCTTTCGGTTGCCAAGAAATAACGTCATCGTCACTGTGCTTTCGCTGAGTTCAAAACAGTGTTCTGGGTTGGTGCTTGGCAATGATGCTCTTCTCTCGCGTACTACGCAGAGCTTTCAGGTACGCAATTCTGAAACTCGCTAAAGCTTTATGGTTTGTCCATTTTAATGTGAAATGCTCTTTGGCTAGGTGTTCAGCATTTCTCGAAGCTTAAAAGTGAAGCCTGGATAAAGGTAAAGCCTTGTTAAAAGCGTGGCTTTTTGAGTCGGTGGGGAAGAGGCCATCGTAGTAAAAAAGCGTTTGCACCAGACGAGAATTGAACCCAGACCCTTTCCAATTATTATGCGAGTGTCTTTCCAGCATGTCACGACTCATCGCCGTGAGTTGAGGTACCATTGGGCAAAAAAGCCCTTCGGGGCATCCGCTCTGCATCTAGCAGATAGCAACTTGACACCCTGTCGCATGTTTTAACAAGAAACGTTTTTTGGCTAGGTGCTCGGCATTTCGTGAAGCCCAGGTAAAAGTGAATGCCAGATAAAAGCGTGGCCGTGAGGCATCGACACCGATTATCGTCGTTATCGGGTTGGAGAGGAGCAGTAAGGTGCGCGATGCCATTTGGTTAACGGGTAGGTCATGTGACCAGAGGGGTAGGCGAGGATGAGCTCGACCACCTGTGCGCATTGAAAAGAGAGGGCTGGAGGGTATGGAAGGCTCTGGATGACCGCCAGGTTTATCAGCCCGATTAGCGGTAATATCGCATCATTTTAGGAACAACTGTCGAATGTACACATGGTACGCATTAAACTATCCGTTGAAGAGCGCCCTGAACATAGGCGTCTGGCGTCTGGAAACTCAGAGCATCGCTAAACTTTTGTGATGCAAGGAAGTTTCGCGTATCCAACATAATTGCCTAGCAATTTGCCATAAAATTTTTATCAGTTTGTTTTCTAATCCTTGCACAGTTTCTTCCGCTCACTGTTTCTCAACTAGACAAAATCACAAACCTAAAAAAAGTCAGTCTTGCTTTTGGTACTTTTAAAATTGACTTAAAGAATATTTTCCTAGCCATTGTTATTTGTGATCCCAGCATATCTATAAGGAAGGGAAGCTTATCACGTTATGTTAATGTTAAGCAGCAGTTTGATGTGGCATTCTATCTTGTCCTTTCGCTTGTGCATAGGAATGTCTCCGTACCACTCAATGCTGAAATATTTTGATCCACAGACCTGACGACCGTCACATTGCGTGGGAACTCCTACATTACGTATCGCATCTACGACTGGAAAGACAGGGTTCACTCCGATTCGAATAGGATAGGCATCGTGTTCAGGGTGAGTGGAGCTTTTTTGTTGGCTGAACTAGTGGTAATCAACATAGAAGAAAATGGGACCATTTTATTTTACCTAGTTTGATCCTCTTGTTTAAGCAATATGCTAAAGGGATTGCAGAAATTAATGGTAGAGTTTGGCTAAAAGATAGGTTTAGTTCATTTGAATTGACAATGGGCATCTGGCATGCCAGAGGCGAAGGACAGAGGATTAATTTGGGTCATCTGGAGATACTTTTTGGTATGGAGCCTAAATCTCAATTACGTGGTGGCACCTTCTCCACGATAAACCTCTTTCAGTTTGGTTGAGGCATATACAAATGCAAAATATTTATCTTGATCTGAGTGAAACATTTATGTTCTTTTGAATATGGAATGTGCATCAGTTTGTGGGTCTTGCACTCTAGTTAGTGTAATTGTTTACTGTTCAAGCTGTTTTCCCACCATCAAGGGTTCTATGTTTCCGACAATTAGCGATAAACTCCGAAAGTAAAGCACCAAATCGTTTTTTTGACATCGGGAAAACTGAAAAACTTTGAATTGCAACTGCCCTTGAATAAGAAAAGCGCAAGTGTCACGAGAATAGATATTTAACCCCAGCTTCATTTGGTGTTGACCCAAAGTACAGTCTGCGCTGAACTTTCTGTGAGGCTGCTTGTTTGTTTGGGAACCCAACTTCTTATCTAGTTTCTTTTGCTTAATGGTATGGGAGGTTTTCTGACTACATTTAGGTCGCACGTACGTTCTCTAGAAGTTGGCTAACATTATGCCCATGTCCTGTTTTCGTAACGTAAATGCCGATAAACACGGCTTGTTTGTCCGACACTGAAACTCTACACCAAAAACACAGAATTTGTGGAAAGAAATAAATCCCCCAAAATATGGCAAATTCGAAGGTAAATAAACCCCCAAAACACAATACCTCAATGATAAGCTATTTCTTTTTTTGCATAAAAGTGTTGTTTTTTTGTTCTCTCCTGCCTGCTTTGTTCTAGCTGTATGTTCCTGAGGCTGTGCTGTTCACTGTGACTGGGGAACACGACCCTAAGAATGAAGTTGCCGCCAGCGTCAAGGAGGCATGCTCTTCTTCCATCTCGACTTTGGAGACGGTCCTTTCAACGTCACCATGGGGCCAATCTTCACGACCAGATGTAAGCTGCAGATTTTGGCCGGAAAGTGAGATTATACCTTAGTTTGGCATAAAAGACTGTTCATGCATTTGTACTTTAGCATAATTGAACAAGTTGTAGCACTGGTACACTTCGAATCGCACATATGTTGTGCATCATACTTTTGCTGTGGGCTCGAAATAGTTCTGACAATGTTATCCATTTATCATAGATAGTGTATCGCCTTGATCTCACATATACTGCAAATCCTTCAGGTTAGTTATACGCAAATTGAAAGGATTCAGGGCTTCCTGAAAGATGGCGCCAGTGTCTGATTGCACGCAGACGCAAATGTGTTAACGATATGGTTGTGCAAATATTCAAATTTTTTAATAGTATCGAATAATATGCTATTCGATATTCATGTTTTGAGACGAACTGCGATATTCATACTTTTCAAAGCTTTGATCGCTGTGGGTTAGCCCCCATTGAGTTTGCTTCTCACCGAGCAGCCATGCACTGCAGGGAAGCAATGTCCGTGAAACTCACGGGCTCTGCAGCTGCTACTTCCCTCGGTGCACGGGTGCTCGGTGAGAAGCGCACTCAACGGGGCTAACCCGCCACGATTATGCGAGTGGTATATGTTAAGCAGCAATGTCTTGACAACCTGTGTCCATCAGTCTTGTTTTTTGTCGAATTATATATTGAAGAGAAGGTATTTGCATATATAGTAAGCAGATTATTAATCTCCTCAATTAGGATAGCTGTGACACATGCTGCAGTTCCTAAATATATAGTTATATTTAAATTAAGTAAGCTTAGAAGTGGACAAGTGGAAGGTTGGAAACGACCTCCATGAAGTTCAGCTGAATTTTTGTTTAAGTACGGTGCACGGTAGTCAGAGGCTTGGAGAAACAATTCGATATACAATTAGAAATTATTTGGTCAAGACCACTGTTCGCTTCGAATTCGCATCAAACTCGGAAGTCACCATTTGCACTTGCCCGGTTAAGGAGCCTTTAGGTCTTTCATAATTTTTGGGGGAGTCAGTGTGTAAACTGGCACAGAAGAGCGGGTTACATGTCTATTGTGTCTAAAAGCCGGCCGCAAATCCTTCATAACGAATTTCTCAGGAATTGAGGTGGCAGTCGAGCCAGTGGAAAGGCAAAAATCACGCGTAATGTAATCCAACTTCTGGACACCATGTATTGTTTCAGGTGGCATAATTTCACTATGATCCACAATGCCAACCAGGTCAGCCTGTACCTGGATAAGTTGTCACACTCAATCCGTCTGACCGACACCAACCACCACTTGCACCTGGATCCAGACCTCTACATCGGCGGTGTTCCACTCACCAGCAGAGGTATGCATCCAAGCACGCTTGCAACCATCTCTTCGGCTGTTCAAAAGATGTACCCGTCGTAACAAGAAATCGTTTATAAGAATACTGACATATCTGTGCACTTGCTGCTTTTCTTAGATACCCCTCTGGTAAAGTATGATGCTCTGCTAGGTGGTGCATATTTAGGTACAAAACACAAAAGCACGAGACAAGGACAAGAGAGGACCGTAATATCCTGAGAGCTCACATAAAATCTAAATCAAATTCTGGGGAAATAGGTGCTAAGCTGTCTTTCGGTGTCCCTTAAAAAAAAGTTTGAAAGAGTGCTAGTTTTAGATTTTGTGACCTGCAAAACTTGTGATCGCAGGGAGGAGCAAACCAAATTTGACTGTCGTTCCCACTTAGTGATGTTCGCTTATCTTCCTCTGTGGCTAAGTAACACCATTTCTGCCAAGGTCACTATTGGTTAGGGCCCGCAATTGAAACAACCTAGCTTTCAGAGTTTTTGAAGAAAAAAAAGCAAATCGTGCCAGAAATATGGGTGGGTTACCTTTCGGGGGTAGGGCTCTCTTGGATATTATAGTAGACAGGGCGGGCACTAAATTTCATGTAGTTTTAAAACTGGTTGAAAATCAGTGCCTGTCCTCTCTGCTTCTTGTCTGTCTCTTTCATGCTATTTCATTTTGTACCTAGTTCCTCTAGATGTCTTTGTTTTAACAGTAATATGTTATAAGTGCTGCTGTTATCTGTGGATTGCACTGGACATGTTATTTCTGGTAAAATTCAGAGGTTGTTTTTATTTTTACCACAAATTATTTTACCTCTGCTAAATTCTCAATGCCCTGCAGCTCGGCACTTATCGAAGTTAGATTTTGTGAACATGTGAATTCGTAATTTTTAAAATGTGTGGATAAGAAGAAATAATGTCCACATGCAAATGCATCATGAGGCCGTTCAGGGATTCCCAATGCATCCTGCATCAGAGATCTTCTGCAGTTGCATAGGGGGGCTTTTTTTTTCTCGATTTTTTTACTTGGCACGAATTGCCATGAATGCTCTTGAGGACCCAAGTCCTTTTACTTTTTTTTGGTTTTTTAATTTGGCACGGACCCCCATGAATGCTCTCGAGGACACCGGGTGGTCCGCAGACCACAGTTTGAAAACTGCTGCTCTAAGAAGATGCATTGATTTGCACTTTACACACACTAGTTAGAAAAAAATACATGATTAGATATAATGATTTTTGGGGTAACTCTCCAAGGTGGAGGGTCTATGCACAAATATAAATTGACTTCCACCTGAAATGGAACGGACTCACGCTCTCTAGACAGCTGGTGACCGCTTTTTCAGTAGCCAAGTTGCCTGGGGGGAGGCGGCATGAGTTGCATTCCATTTCAGGTTAACTTGGGCAAATATTTAAATGGTACACAAGCAGTTTATTGGTGTAGGCCGTAAAATTTCTGTGCTGGCTCTTTTCCATCCGCAACAAATTGTAACGCTCATAACTGGTGCAGACGGTACGGCCGTATTCCCGGGCCTGGTGACGGACCTGAAGCTGGTGGGCTGCATCCGCGAGGTCTACTTCAACCGGGACAACTGCCTCCAGTCGCTGAGGAAAGGGGAGCCCAATGCCCGCCACATTGGGATCTTTCCCGTCGAGTATGGGTGCGCGCTCGTGGACACAATCCCGCTCACGTTCCCGTTTGCCGAGTCTCGGCTCAAACTCAACCTGCCAAGCGCGCGGAGGCTCGACATCTCGGTCGACTTCAAGACACACCAGAACGAGACTGTCATTGCTTCGAGCCTCCTCCGGTCCGACAAGGGGCAGGGATTCTGGGAGGTGAGTGCTGCCGAAAGTGAATTGGATTTCAGATTTTGGGCGGGTTGTGCTAACTGGCGGGAGGAGTTTCAGCGATAGGGTGATGCATTCTTGACTCTCCATAAAGTAAATACGTTTTTAAAAGAACCATTAGATGAGTTTCAAACTTTCACGCAGTAGTTTTTTGTTTCGTTATAGAGCCAGTGTTTATGTTGAGAACTGCAAAAGGGTATTCCACCTTCCCTTAAAACTTGTAACTTTCATGAAACGCAGGACAGGAATACATTAGTTTTTCAGTGCATCAACTTTATAAAGAAAAAAACAAAAAAATAGTGTTGTGCAAAATATTCGAACTTGCGAATAGTAGTTTAGGATAATACGTTATTCAATATTTGCTTCGAGGTTAACTGCAATATTTCTACTTTTCGATATGTTGATCGTGGCGAGTTAGCCCCGTTGAGTGTGCTTCTTACCGAGCACCTGTGCGCTGCGGGGAAGCAATACCCGTGGAGCTCGCGGGCTTCGTGGGTATTGCTTCCCTGCAATGCACAGGTGCTCGGTAAGAAGCACACCTAACAGGACTAACCTCGCCAGGATTATGCCAGAGTATGTGTTAGGCAAGGCAGCGATGTCTTTACAACCTGAGCTCATCATTTGTGCTTGTTTTGTTTTACAGCGGAGCTTTTAAGGGCTAGTTTCCCCAGTATCGTGTCGGTCAGCAAACAAATAATGACACCAAACTCTCGATAGCTACCTGCCATCTATGAGCGACGGCGGCAACCAGACAACTGGCTTGCTGGTTGTCTGGTTGCCACTGTTGCTCATAAATGGCAGTAACCTTCCGGACTTTCCACTCTGGCTTGCCGTCTTGCAGCCGGCCATTACTTCATTCCCACCATAGTACAGCTTCGCTGGGCTTCTTCCTTCACCAGAATGGAAAGGCTGAAAGTTTTTTTGTTTTCATTTTGTGTTAAATTTGAACTTAAAGAAAAAAATATTTGCATATAGCGAGCAGATTTATAAATCTCCTTGATTAGGATAGCTGCAACAATTTTGTTGTTTACATGCCACAATTCATAAATATACTTACATTAATATGAACTGAGCTTAGAAGTGGACAACTGGAAGGCTGGGAACAACCTTTACGAGTTCAGCTGAATTTTCGTTTCAGCATGGTGCATGGTAGAGAAAGGCCTGGAGAAACTATTCAGTATTCAGTTTGAAAATATTCGGCCAAAACCTCTCTTCGCTTTGAATTTGCTTCAAACTCAAAGTCCACTATTGGCAAAACACTAAAAAATTAAAAAAATCTGAGTCTGCTTTGTTTCTTGACTCAACAACAGAATGGGCAGTCACATCTGTTGTGTCATATACACGTATTGCTTCACAAGTACTTGCTCGTATGGTTCATGGTTTGTGTTGCCAATGTTCATTACAGGCACACATTTTGACTTGTCTTGCTTACAGCATGTGCAGTGCTGACATTCTTATGGTCTTTTGATTTCTGTCGCTGCTCTATTTTTTATGAATGTGAAGCCAAATATTAGCGGAGTGGACTGATTCAATTGTTACGGAGGGAGCGTAGTTCGGGTGATGACTCGGTGTACATCTAATTCATGAGCTGGATTCGGCTGCTGTGGTTGATCACCGCTGATGCAATACTGTCTGTCATTGGAGAAAGGAAATATTTTACTGCTAAAGTTTTCAGCACTTTCAGCAAATATCGCATTACTTGCTTACTAGTACCTTGATGTGCTAAATTACTTTTGCTTCATTAAGCCATATGTGGTTAGCAAAACTCCAACTCGATATTGTACCACCGTCTTGATCTTAGTCATGGAAACTCATTAAATGTGCCCTAAATTTAACAAATTTTACACTGGGGCCTGGGTAAGAGGGACAGAACATGGTGAAGGGATTACTTGACGGACAACCCATCTTCCCTTTTGATTCTAGATTCGCCTCAAGAAAGGAACGGCCATCTTCACCATTGTCCCGGACGAAGCAGAATCCATCGCACTATTGGTTCCTGAGTAAAGGGAAGCAACTAACTGACGGGCAGTGGCACCAAGTTGGAGTCGTCTTTGAAAACGAGTAAGACAGGGCCGATTGGGATGAATTAGAATGGATCTAACTCAATGCATGAATTAGATCATGCATTGAGTTAGAATGGAGTTGCTTTAGCACACTATCTCAATGGGTAACTGTCACAAAAGTACCTGCCAGATATTCCAGCTAATCTTAATCATCAAAATTTTTTATTATTTTAATATTTAGAATTTTTGTTTTTTATATGAACTGGAATAATCCAAAATATGTTTTTTTAACCATTAAAAATCTTTTTTTAAATATTTCTAACATACAACTTCGCCTTTCTTTGCGCTTGGAAGGGGGTGCAAAGTTAGGAGGTTGATGTCACGAAGGCTTGGTCATAAAAGTGATGTCACACAGATGGTGCCGAGAACCGCATATTGCGCACGCGCATTCTTTCTTATCTGCTGGACTGCTCGTTTGCTCGCTCCAACGTGACGCTCCAACCGCTGTGATTTCACAATCTTCGCTCATCGCTTTGGACGGCGGCCGAGCTTGTGTGCTCTGTGGCACGGGTAGTTCATGCGACTCTCTTGCGCGACTTAGCAAAGCTTTAAAAGCAGTTGAACGCAGTTCCGGATATGCACCTTGGAGATGGCGGCGCGGGGGCTGCACATGAGCCTCTGCCGAAGTCTGAGCCATGGGCATTTGCTTCTTGTGCACCCGACATTGTCATGAGGCAGGAGCCCGTGGACGTTTCTTTAGCTGCGGTCGTAGTTCTCACGGAAATTTATGCAGCATAGTAAGCGTATGCACTAACCAATTTTTTTTTTAAACATCAGTAATTAGAAATATTTGTTTTTCTTATCATTCTAATTATCAGATAATTTAGCTTTTTTTATAATCTTAATTATCAAAAATACATGCTCTTCTGATAATTTTAATCATCACAAATGTCTGTTTTTCACTGAAGCATAACAAAGTTCTCTCAATCAAGTGCAAAATTTTTGTACGGTAGAACCTTTGTAACACATACATTTGTAAGCCATTGTTTTGCTTTAAAAGTAGTCCCACTGAGTCAGCAACTCAGTTTTCGTTACACCTAATACATGCAGTGCCTGCCATAGTTAGTTACTATGTACCTATTGGTTATTGCGTACTGTTTCACTTAGCTATAATCGGTGACAGGTTAACAGTTCGGGGAAGCTCCTCCCACCTCTTCACTATAGCACAGCGAATGCTGGAGAGGAGGTCACCTCCTCTCCGGAGGTTACTCTGCTAAAGTGGAAAGGGGTGGGAAGAGTTCCCCAAACTCTGAACCTGCCACTGACTATAGCACATACTGTCTTGAAGCGTTTTAAGTACACGTCAATCTTTTCAGGGTGGTGGAGCTCACAATCGACTTTAACCGCAAGTTAAGGGACACTTACAATCGTCCAGTCGAGCTGGTGGGACCCCTGGTGATTGGTGGGTTTCCCAAGGAGCATGTCATGGGTGAGCTTCACATTCGCTTTGTTACATGAACGTAAGCATTTTTTTTTTTTGCACGTTGGGCAAGTGGGTTTAGTTGTGGTTGTTAGAAATCACACAGTACTGTAAACGACTTTACTTTTGTGGGCTCAATATTTTGCAAAATCTTGCAAAGTGTAGATTTCAGGAACACTCTGCAGCCCCAAAATTTTGCAGTTTGGAGCGATATGCTACGCATTTGTTGCCACAAGGTGATATACTCGCATGGTCAGTTTTTTGTGATCTCTTTTGAGTTGCGAAAATTTCTGAAACTTGGGTCCTCGTGAAAAGTTAAGTCGTTTACAGTAACCATGTTGAATGAACCTGAGACTGGGGTAGAGAAGAAACATCAAAACGTAGAACAGACAGAAAATAGACAGGACGACGTCTCAATCAGCTGAGTTTGAGACGTCGTCCTGTCTATTTTCTGTCCCTTCTACGTTTTGATGTTTCTTCTTTACCCCAGTCCCAGGTTAATTCAACATGGTTAATATTCACCAGCTTGCCTGCACCCTTACGATTTTTTCGTTTACAGTACTCACATTTTGGTGAGATTTTAGTGCGCATCCATTTTTGCCACACATTAAGAACGTTGAGCCGCTCGAAAAGTCCGGAGTTGTGCGGTAGGACTGCAGTGATATGTTTTTCCGGAGACCACAACGACAAAATGCATTGTCTGGGAATAACGCTTTGAGGGCCGATAGATGCCGCCGTTTCTAAACGAGCTTTTGAATGTTCTCTAGCTTTCTAGACTGTTCGCTTTTTTAGACTTCTAAACTAAGACTTCTTGTTGGTATATCATACATTGTTAAGGCCAGTGAGGCTGCGGTGCCTATAACGTGTCTTAGACTGGTGTGTTTAGCGTCCTATCCCACCCACACATCAAACATGATCCTGAAGTGGCAACAAATGACGTCGCAGAAGCCAGAGTGTCATGCTATCGGATGTCGCGATCCTGGTAGTTTGGTGTGCAAGTCCTGACAAAAGTATGAGCGAACGCGTGTGACGCTGTCGTCGGTTCGTCCCAACTCCCGACTGCCAAGGCTTCCGTGGACCGTCAAGCAAGAGGGTGACCCGTAGCAGTACATACGCGTCTGTTGCATCCACCACTGCCACCATGACACTGCCAAGATCTCGGTCGGCAAAGGCTCAACACTTTTATGATGTCATCGGGCAGAAATCGAGGGACCCCTTTTTAGGACGCGCGGTAAATACGCCAGTCAGAGATGCATTCTAGGTGCCATGGTGAGGCCAACTGCCGGAAATGTTTGTCGCGACGCACATGAGGCCGCGTGAAACAGAGTCGCGGTGTGTGGAAAATTTCGATGCAGGTTTTGTGGGGTGCATCCGGGACATCTATGTGGCAAAGGAGTGGGTGGACCCTCGCAAGGTGGTCGGCACGGAGTACGCCCACGGAGAGGTCTCCCTGGACAACTGTCGCCTCATCAACCTCGTGCAACAACCCCAATGCCTGCGAGCACGGGGGACAGTGCTACCTTGAGGGCAACCAGTTCAAGTGCAACTGCAACGGGACAGGCTACACGGGCAAGACGTGCCACTTCTGTGAGTCTTTGTCTTTGCCACCTGCCATCTCGTGCCAGAGCTTGACGCTGTTCTTTGTGTGTGCCACAGGAATCCCCAACGATTGGCCACTAAAATCGTCTTGCCTTGTGGCAGTAGTTCTTGACAGTGCACACCTCCACCTTTTTGGGCTACCTAGCTACCAATGTGGGTTCCTAGAAGTCCTGGGGTTTCAGAGCACCCTCATGGGTTTCCAGATTTCCTCAACTGTTCCTCCCCTGTGTAAGGTGTTTTTCCACTGGTTGGCTAGAAGGCTCAGACCAATTGCTATTTCAGTAGGTCCAAGCCCTCTAATGATGCATAATTCTGCACAAATAATTCTATTTTGCAAAGTCTTTAGGCTTCTGAACTACTTAAATGCAACAATGCCAAGAGCAGAAGGAGTTCCTTGGCTATCAATAAAAGAGAAATTGTAAACGACTTTGTTTTCGTGGGCTCAATATTTCTTGAATTTGATGGAGTGTGACTTCCAGGAATATTTTGCGTGTACAAAATTTTGCTATTGGGAGTGGTTTATTTACCATTAGTTATTAGTTACCATGGCGTAATATATTAGCGGGAATTAGGCCATCATTAAAATTAAGTTGCTTACAGTAGGTGTTCCTCAAGATCGGAAACTTTTAGGACCCCTGCTCTAGCCCATGGTATCGGGTCTGTCCAGCAGCAAAAAATTTAAGTTGGCAGTTGTATTTTGATCTACATCAATCAAACCGTCATATGCAGGGTTGCATGAGAAACATTGAGTTTTCATTAAGTCTTTTTATTAGCACGCCTGATTAATCATACCTGACACGGTCCACGTTGACTTCCACGGTGTCAAGTTTTGGTGTCAAGTGATCGTAGCAACAGTTGGTGCAGTTGTGTTTTGATCTATCGATCAAACCGTCATATACAGAATTGCATGAGAAACATTAGAGTTTTGATTAAGTCTTTTATTGGCA
>JAZHYW010062274.1:0-12616 GCA_037355805.1 Ixodes ricinus | reverse complement strand
ACTGTTTCCCGCACTAGAAAATGACGAGGGCATCATATCTTTAACAAAAACCTCGTAAAAGGAAAAGATAAAATAATGAACACATAAGAAACAAAAACACGAAGGACTAAATCATGAGAAAAAAAAATGAAATAATTAGCACACAAGTAAAAAGAATAAAAACACGAAGGACCTCCAGACAGCCACATTGGTTCAATTAACAATGATGTTTAATTCTGATTAAAAAATATTCCTGCTGCGCTAAAGATCACCAATATGGTGTGTAAACTAGGCGACCTTGAGCAAAGCAGGAATATTTGTGATCATAATCAAATGTCATTGCGATCTCAAAAAGTGTGGCTGCCTGCGTAAGTCCTTCGTATTACTATTCTTCTGATTTTGGGATATGCCAGCTGAACAAAGGAAGAAATACACACGACAGAGAGAGAGAGACACAAAGAACATACACATGCACTCTGCTGGACTAACAACCGTTTACTAAATATCATATTTTCCTTCGTCGACTTTCATTTAATGGATAACTTCTTTTCCTTCGTCGACTTTAATTATTGCCTAGATGAAATAATTGTTCCTCGCCTTCATCACATCAGTTTGAAAAACGTTGCATCCCCAGAGGTAACGTCTTCTGTGGGCACATGCAGGCTATTTTACACAGGGGGCGTTTCCTGTAAATACTACTTTTCTTTTGCATGAAGCACAATGGAGGCAGTGCTTATACAATCTTCCTTCTTCTCCTCAATGGCTAGGGACTCTAGAATTTCCCTTGCGACCTGTTTTTTTTTTTTGTCTAGCCATGATGGTGATGTTTGAGAAGAATGGAGCACATTGGCATTCGCGACAATGCGCTGGAAGATGGCCCCCTGCTCCAATTGTGCGCGCGCTCGGAGGCGGCGTGTTCTCTGGTGCGGTCATTGACACAGCGCCCAGTTTGTCCGATGTAACATTTCCCACCTGACAGCGGAATGTGGTAAACAACAGCGCTTTCACATGGGGCGTATTGAGTCCTGTGGGCGGTGCCGCACGTGTTTTCGTTGTTGTCGCCCTCACTGTTAACCTTGCGGCACATGGCATATGCCTTGTTAGGAGCAGAGAAGACGACTTGTATTCCACGTCGGCCAGCGATCTTTTTCAGGCGATGTGTAACCCCGTGGATATATGGCAACACAACTAGAGGTTTAGGAGGCTTCTTTTTTGGTGGTTGTGCAGTCTCCCTTGGTTTGCGTCGTACTTGCTTGCAGATGTTTTCACAAACAGGTATGAGGAGTGTGCTCGTGTATCCGGAGTCTTGAAGTCTAGAGATCTGTGTTTGAAACTGCGCTCGAGCCTATGGGGGCAAGATTTCTGTAGAGCCGCGACAAGAGCTGTAGTAGCCAATCCTCGTTTAACCGTTTTTGAATGTTCAGAATCACTCGGAAGAAATCCTTTACAGGATCGAGCTTGATACATCCAGCATACGTGTGTGCTTGTGAACTTTAAGGAGAGATCGAGAAACCGAATATACCGGTTTACAGGAAGTTCATGGGTGAAGGAAAGTCCAGGGCAGCTTTGGTCAAAGCTGCGCATGACTACTTTTAAACACCCATCAATCCTCTCGTCTACTTCAGAGTTGCACAGTACAAGAAAGTCATGCGCAGCTTTGACCAAAGCTGCCCTGGACTTTCCTTCACCCATGAACTTCCTGTAAACCGGTATATTCGGTTTCTCGATCTCTCCTTAAAGTTCACAAGCACACACGTATTCTGGATGTATCAAGCTCGATCCTGTAAACGATTTCTTCCGAGTGATTCTGAACATTCAAAAACTGTTAAACGAGGATTGGCTACTACAGCTCTTGTCGCGGCTCTACAGAAATCTTGCCCCCATAGGCTCGAGCGCAGTTTCCAAACACAGATCTCTAGACTTCAAGACTCCGGATACACGAGCACACTCCTCATACCTGTTTGTGAAAACATCTGCAAGCAAGTACGACGCAAACCAAGGAGACTGCCCAACCACCAAAAAAGAAGCCTCCTAAACCTCTAGTTGTGTTGCCATATATCCACGGGGTTACACATCGCCTAAAAAAGATCGCTGGCTGACGTGGAATACAAGTCGTCTTCTCTGATCCGAACAAGGCATATGCCATGTGCCGCAAGGTTAACAGTGAGGGCGACAACAACGAAAACAACATGTGCGGCACCGCCCACAGGACTCAATAGCCCCATGTGAAAGCGCTGTTGTTTACCACATTCCGCTGTCATGTGGGAAATTTTACATCGGACAAACTGGGCGCTGTGTCAATGACCGCACCAGAGAACACGCCGCCTCCGTGCGCACAATTGCAGCAGGGGGCCATCTTCCAGCGCATTGTCGCGAATGCCAATGTGCTCCATTCTTCTCAAACATCACCATCATGGCTAGACACAAAAAACAGGTCGCAAGGGAAATTCTAGAGTGCCTAGCCATTGAGGAGAAGAAGGAAGATTGTGTAAGCACTGCCTCCATTGTGCTTCATGCAAAAGAAAAGAAGTATTTGCAGGAAACACCCCTGTGTAAAATAGCCTGCATGGGCCCACAGAAGACGTTACCTCTGGGGATGCAACGTTTTTCAAACTGATGTGAAGAAGACGAGGAACAATTATTTCATCTAGGCAATAATTAAAGTCGACGAAGGAAAAGAAGTTATCCATTAAATGAAAGTCGACGAAGGAAAAGATGATATTTAGTAAACGGTTGTTAGTCCAGCGGAGTGCATGTGTATGTTCTTTGTGTCTCTCTCTCTCTCTGTCGTGTGTATTTCTTCCTTTGTTCAGCTGGCATATCCCAAAAGCATGAATAACCAACCTGCTCAGCTTCAGGCAATCACAATTCTTCTGAATTCTGTGTTCATTATTGTGGCTGTTCAGGACCAGGCGGAACTTGGTGGTGCTTTCTCCAGATTAAAACGGGCAGGGGCGGAGATTCACTCCTTCTCCTTGGAGATACCCTCTGTGTATGCTGTAATTGGAAGAAAAAAAAACAATAATGAGCACACATACACATTATTAGCAACATTTCTTTGTAATAATTTTTCTAAAAAGGCCCCTGGATTAGGACCAAAACAACACACGACATTTTTTTTGTGTGCGATGTATAGTTTTGGCGCAAACGATTTGGCCTGCATTTCGCTGAACATACCCTGTATAACCTTGAAGTGCACCATTACAAATTCGGCATACTTTACACCACCATTGTGCTTCCTATGTGCATGACATTTAAAAGCCAAATCCGCGAACACTTCACAATAATTGATGCTTATTAAGCCGTGTGCTTTATGTGGGGCCTTTAAGTTCAAAGTATCCAAAGTGCGCGTCCGTCTGCATTCGCACAGTATACAGAAGAGGGGAGAATGCGGCCGGGACTGCTGCTTTCACTCCTTTCAGAATATAGCTCAAGGATTCTCTAAATTTTGCTTATAGAGGTCATTTCACTGTGCAGAACGTACAAAGACAAGCTTGAAGGTCGCACAGGCAGTCTAGAAAACCGATTACATCGCATTTTTTTTCTTTGCACTATAAAACGTTGTGTAATCATGATCATAACATCAATGGGACTACACAAGGTTGCATTAAAGTTCCCAATTGGGTCTGTTTTATACAGCACAGACACTGTCTGTACACAAGTCAACTAGCTCCACGCATGCCGCTCAGCACACCAGTGCTAGGCTGAATCAGATAAGTGTCACACTTGCCGAGCTTGAAATACAGTCGTGATCTATGCGAAGGTGAACAAGCAATCGTCGACTGCCCAGTACTGGGAGCATCATGCAGCAGCTGACTTGCTCTCCTTTTCAAATGCCTTGCGAATCAAGTGTGGTAAGTCGTCTGATAAGGAGAGAACGTCACCACGGACAGCACTGAGCAGTTGATACTCACCTGTCAACCTTTATATAGATCAAGTCTCTACCTGGCCGAAGTAGCCAGTGTGTGTGCAGCACAAACGGCTGCATTGAAATCTCAAGAGGATGGAAGTTCAGAACAGGCTTGGTAAGGTTTCACATTGCAAGTATGCCCATGCAAATTTCACTTCCTAAAACATTAAAAATGCATTTCAAATTGTCACCCAGGACAAGCTGCTCTTACACAGCTGTATATAGCATGCAGCTTACCATCAACCAGAGTGTCGAACCGAAATTTTTATCGGTTCGGTTCCGGTTCGGGTTCACGGATTTCGGTTCAGCTCCGGTTCAGTTCCGGGGAGCGAAAAATAACGGTTCGAACCGGTTTGAACCGGTTCGAACCGGTTTGAACCGCTAAACTGAGAATATGTTTTCCGCGCTCCTTTGGCAATAGGCACTTTTTCTAGAGTGAAACGAGTAACTATATAGCTTTTTATCATTTGTTGAATCCCCTTTTTTTTCAGGTACCAAAAATGAATTGAGTTGTTTAATTTCGATGAAACAGTAAAGGAAAAGCTAGATTAACATATATGACTCAACATCTATTTCTTTTTACCCCAGTCGCACATATTTTACCTGAATCTAAAGGTTATCAGTCTGGTGGGTCGTCTAAAATGCGCGTGATTAGTAAACCTTTGCGTCGCAATATTAAAAGTCGAGTCCTACTGTGCTCTTTTACTTAGAAATTAGTTAGTGCATACAATCATGAAATGGGCACGTTTTCGCCATATATATTCTGAAATCTAGATAATAAAATACGTTTCACAATATAAATGATGACGATGCAACCGAGCTTAAAGCAATAATATTTTCAAAATGTCAGGAGAGTTTCAGGACAAACCCTTTCAGTCTACCTTTTATAGAAACTCTGAGCGGCAAGCACAACGCTTGCTTTCCTGATCAATATTGTTTACACTCAGCGCCGTGATGCAGGCGAATAAGAATGCAGAAAAGAGTGACCTTCGTATTCAGTGCGGATATGACCTAAAATAGAGCGCATTGAAGTGCACCTTTTCGACATAGCTTTGCGTTTGATGTTTGTTCTTGACAAGATGCCGGTCAATTCAATTTGTAAATAAGCATCACCCTTGCTAATTGGTGATTTGTTGTTAAATACAACAAAGTGGTATTTCATAGTCTACTCGACATTAAAGCTACTTAATTCGTCACTTTCTGACGGTCTGCGTGCGCAGTCGTCATAGTTCTGCCACGCGCCACTGTGTATGTACTTTGTTTTCATCCAGCCCACAGACACATAAAATTGTTCATCATCAAATAAAAGAACAAACAGACTTCTATATGTTTGAGAAGTTGAATATGCGTCAGGAACACAAGTTATTTAAATCAGATTCAAAATGAAAAAAAAAGGCATAAGTTTCTCCCAAATCACTTATGCACGTGCCTCTCGAGGATAAAAACGCCGGAAAAGATTTGCAGAGCATATATCAGATAATTTGTAGGTGCATTAACTTATGATATACCTCTTTATGGTGATAGGCCCTTTATTTATGTTGTCAAGTGTTCAGGTAGTAAGAAAATATTTGTTATTGTCATCAATAAATTTGACTGTATGAAGTTCACATAACCGCTTCAGACCGACATGGGAGGACGAAACTCAAAAATACGCCATCTGTTGAGTCTGCGGAACGTGCTTATTTGTTCGCTGTTTGGCAGTGTGAAACACCAGGTCGCGGGGTATGCCAAGAAGAACTGTGTGCTCACGTTATAGATCTGAAGGCAAATGCACGAAATGTGCAGAGAGAGAGATAATAAATTATATTCTTCTGGATAATGCCATCCACGACGCCTTACTGCAAAAAGAACTATATAGGGATGCATGTTTTAAACGTAAACACGTTTAACGGAACTCCGTCTGGTTGGGTCAAAAAGTTGAGAAATGCAGACCTTCACAAACCAAGTCCTAAACATTTAGTGGCCCGACGTTTCAATAGGTCGGGCTCAATAGGTCGACAGCCACTTAACCGTCGGCGTGTGTCAACGGACTAGGGCACTTGAAGAAGAAAAAGTGAGTGAAGCAAACGACACACCGTAGATAGAAAAGAAGCTGCTGCTCTCCACGTGCAAATAATCCCCCTTGATAAAATTTAAAAAAAAATCGGTTTTGAAACGTCAGATTTTTTACTGTTCAGGACTTGGTTGGTTATGGTGCGTATTTCTCTAGTAGAGATGCGTGTAATGACGTTCCTAATTACACATAAATATCGCAAAAAACAGACAATATATTTCTAATTTAAATCACATTAGGACATCCGATTGCACGAGCTCGAAACTTCGCAGAATACTGTCTTGGGAGGCTAAAATGATATTTGGTTTTACGGGCACTTGTTTTGTGGCCTGATTTTACAACTCCGTGTTTTATCAGTCATGCGCGCTCTAACATTTTATGAGGCTGCAGCATATCATCGCGAGACTGCTATATATACTGCACAACTTTACAATTTGGACATCCCCTTGGACATCCCCTATTTGGACACCGTAAAGGGACGAAGAAAACCAAATGCTACTTCGAACGGCGTGCCTATCAATGTCAAACATGAGCGTTCAGTGACGACATTGGTCTAGAACGTCGGATAATGATGACATAGAATTCTGGAGGTAGAACTGGCTAAATAGGCGCAAAGTACCCCTTCTGATCCTTTCAAGCACGTGACTCTCACTTATATATTTGCTTGGAACACCCGTAAATTGGTGGGGCGCTCATATCATCATAACTGGATGTTAATTTCCAACACTTAGGAAGATCGCACATGGTTGTTTCACGCTCTTGCCGTTTAGGTTCTCTATTGGCTCAGACCAATAACGTCATCAACAAAAGAAAATGCGATCAAAATTCTGAACCTCTTTCAGCTATTATGTTCAAAATACGCAAGATTTCTTGTTCATTTTATGTTTAATGTGTTGCTAGAGTCCCAGCCACTAATTCAAACGAAAGCAATGCAAATTTAAAAAAAAAATGGCCAGAAACGCTTTGCATGGCCCCTTCAAGTCCAGATGCAGTTTATTCTACAAACAAACACTAAGATTTTGGCTAGGTACAAAGATAAAGTGTCGCGAGAATTACACGAGGCATATGAAATTAGGACCAGGGAGAAGAAATGTATGGACACGTCCCTATCTTTATCTACAAATTAGTTTTAATTTTTGAAGCGTGGGCTGAGCAGATAGGGTAAACAGGAATTTTGTGGCTATTTAACGTGTGAAGTTTCAATAAACTGCAGTTGAGAGTTGTGGGGATTGCTGATCCTCAACATTCTGTCGCGTCAGCGTTTTGGCTCGCCGTGGCGGCCGCGCTGGCGTAGCGAGAGGTGGCGCTGCTTACCACTGTGAGTGGCTTCCTCCTCTCCCCCTTTGGGGCGATTTCCATTACGAACCCCCGCACAAAGGAGATCGACGTGTCGCTCCTTGATTGGCCCCTTCGCCTCCGCTGTTATCTTAAAACCAGCGGTCAGCGGGATCTCCGGGTCTTCTTCCTGGGATTTCGGCGGCAGCAGCAACGGGAACCGTCCGGCGCACCGGTGAGCTTTGACCCCCGTCCTTTTGATCTTCGTGAACGACCGTTCGGCCGTGGACCACCTCCACTCCGACGACGTTCACCAGCTTAGCCGTTGACTATTGTTATTTGTTTTGTAATGTAAATAAACAGAGTTTATCACCGTTACCAACGTGACTGGTGTCTCTTACGCTCGACGAGCAGCATGCCACGCGAGCACGAACCCCGCTTGCGGTACACTCTTAGTCCGGTAACGGCTAATGAAACTGCTACAGCCTAATTAGGCGTGACATACTTGGATTTCGGCATGACAGGAGAGTGACCCTGAAAGTAGCCATGACAGTCCAGCGTTTCCACGTCATGCTAGACCACTTAGGCGTTACAGCATCATTTATAGCCTGACATTAAGAGCTCCTCACATCATTGGCGTTACAAGCTGTTTGTCACGCTGTAATGTAACGCCGATAGAACGAGTAACGGCTAAATTCAGAGCACAAAAATAATAAACATACAATTTCAAAGTTCGGGTTTCACCGGAGGCAGCGTGCGTCGGCAGTGCTACGAGCAAAACAAACCGACAAAGCGCCGGTCCCGGGGCCCGAGCACGGTTGACCTTGAAGGTATGGCGCGAGAGCACTCGGTTAACGACGGCTAACATGACGGAACGTGTTAAGAGGGACCTCCATTATACTTTCTCAGGGGGAAGGAGGGGCGGGCGAGTCGGCGACTCGGCGATTTTGGACTAACCCGCGGCTTCTTCTGTCGCCACGAGAAGGCGCGCAACGGAGTGTCGGACTCGGATTCGGTGCCTCGCCATTGTCTTTGTCTCCGAACTTACGGACCGGAAGGAAGAGTTGCGCTGCGATGTTCACGTCCGAAGACATTCGTAGCTTTAGTGCGCGGCCATTGAATGTTGCGACTGTCAGGAGTTTATGAGAGAGACAGGTTGCCCCAGTGGAAGTGGGAACGTTGCATCTCCGTTCGGCTGGTGCTTATACTGTGGTCACGCGCCTGCAAGCCTTGGGCGTCTTGAGTTTTTAGGTGAGCGTTTGGCTGTTTTTAAAATAGCAAATTGTGCTTAAACTTCCCGAAAATTTGAACCTCGCTGGATTAATTTGAGGCTCCGCAACATCTGTCAGAAACTCCACCTTCTTCAGAAATAGAACGCCGTTTCCTGTTTGCATTCTGTTCACCCTTAAAGACCAAAGGCTTAAGCATCTCATAAATATAAAGAACGAAATTACCGTGATGTACCCCACTGTCACCACTAATCATGGAATCAAAACTTTTTTTTTTTTAAACGTCTGCAATAAATTCTTGAAACACAGTTATTCTTGTTTTCGACTCTTGTTTGTTTATTTCGAGTTGACATACGATTTTCGCATATAGTCTCTCATTTGTGCTCCGACCGCCATAAAAAAGAAGCAATTCAAGAGACTGTGATGTTTCTTTTTGCTCAAGAAGCGCAAAGCACTCGGGGATAATACTTAGTCATTTGTCCCTTTGCAGTTCGCATTTCGAATTCGAAAGCGTTTACCGACATTAGCATTTTTGAACAGATTAGACATCGAATGCCGCCTTCTTGCTTTTAGAAGAGGTATATACACACAGCGGTATTTTTGATTGTAACACCAATTTTCATTACGCCCAATTGGCTATTAGCCGTTATGAGGGGTCACATTTTTACGTCAATTTAAGCCTAAAAATGTCAGCCGCCCTTAACGCCTAAACGGCGTCACAAAAGTCACGTCAATATTGGCGTGACTTTTGTAATGCAGATATCTGCGTGACATGTAACGCCGCGAGTAGCCGTTAAAAAAGTGGCACCTTTTCACGCCAAAATAGCCGTCACCGAACTAAAATTGTAACGCCTAAACGGCGCCACAGAAGTCACGTCAATATTGCCGTTACTTTTGTAACGCCAATATCGGCGTGGCATGTAACGCCGCGAGTAGCCGTTAAAAAAAGAGGTACTTTTTCACGCCGAAATAGCCGTTACCGGACTAAGAGTGTAGTGCGTCTCGCCGCGAACGTGGTGCTCCCTAAAGGCAGTGGCCCTAATGAAAACCACAAATTGGCGCCCAACGCGGGGCGATGCACCTGACGGTACGTCCCGTGGGCAACTTCGACCTGGAGGGCCTCATCTTCGCCGTGCAGCTCTACTCGGCGCCGGTCGAGCCTCTACGACCTGCGCGCCTTCGACAAGGGCCCCTTCAACACGTTCCAGCTGCCCCAGAACAAGGAGTGCGACTGGACGGGGCTCAAGTTCAACCCCAAGTCCATGTGCTCGTGGCGGCCTGCTTGCTGGACGATCTGGGCGACAACGCGGCCGTAAGAGACTGGGGGGTTGTCCCGGGTATTGTGGCCACTGGCGGCCTTTTTCTTTTTTTATTATTTTAGTTAGATGTTGTGTGTTTGTTTGTGTCGGTCACCCGTTTGCGGGTGACTATTGGCTAAGGAGGGGGGAGTGTGGGGATTGTGATCCCTCAACATTCTGTCGCGTCAGCGTTTTGGCTCGCCGTGGCGGCCGCGCTGGCGTAGCGAGAGGTGGCGCTGCTTACCACTGTGAGTGGCTTCCTCCTCTCCCCCTTTGGGGCGATTTCCATTACGAACCCCCGCACAAAGGAGATCGACGTGTCGCTCCTTGATTGGCCCCTTCGCCTCCGCTGTTATCTTAAAACCAGCGGTCAGCGGGATCTCCGGGTCTTCTTCCTGGGATTTCGGCGGCGGCAACAACGGGGAACCGTCCGGCGCACCGGTGAGCTTTGACCCCCGTCCTTTTGTATCTTCGTGAACGACCGTTCGGCCGTGGACCACCTCCACTCCGACGACGTTCACCAGCTTAACCGTTGACTATTGTTATTTGTTTTGTATTGTAAATAAACAGAGTTTATCACCGTTACCAACGTGACTGGTGTCTCTTGCGCTCGACGAGCAGCATGCCACGCGAGCACGAACCCGCTTCGCGGTAGTGCGTCTCGCCGCGAACGTGGTGCTCCCAAAGGCAGTGGCCCTAAGGAGAACCACGAGAGTGCGCTGCTGTCCTGTTTCCCTTCGTCTGTGTCCCTGTATTTTTTGGGCGCTTTTTGTTTGCAATGAACCCGCTGGCCCAAATCTCCACTTTACTATGCTACAAGCACGAGCCTTTGGTCCCGACCACTTGCACTGCAGGAGCGCGCGTGCTTGGACGCTGAAAGCCCGGAGCTCGCTTTTTAGTTTCTGATACGCTCACACTTAAAGTGAAACGGAGTATTGTGTTGAGAACATCAGATTTCAACAGAAAACTGAACTGTTTAACATGGTTTGCACGTGACATCATCGCACTATATGTGAGTGGTCAGAGATTTCTTTTTGCTGAGAAAATCAAGCCCGAGGTGCAAAATGCACACTGCAGAAGGTTCGCGCTCAGTGCAACTGATGCATTCAGAAACCAAAAAATATTTTGTCTTGATGCAGCGTCGTGAGGAACGGCGCGAGCGTCTGGCACCCCGAAAACGCGCTTTCTGGCAGGAGTGATTTCGCAAACGAAGTAATTTTGCAGGATCACGCTGTCTGCTCTGTGCCGAAGATGCGGAGCAGAGGAACCTTTACAACACAGTAGGTTTTTAACCCCCCCCCCCCCCCCTTTTTTCATTTGACGATGCTCCTCCAGAGAATACTTTTTATTTCTGAGGGACTCCCTCCTTTGTTTGGGGGTGCCAGTTCGACAATTATATTTCTGTCATTTGTTAGCACCAATTCTTCATTTCTTTTATTTTGCATCCAAAAACTGTGAAGTTTAAACAAAACTGCGAGAATTTGAGCGGCTGCCGACTTTCGGCTGTCCCTCAAAGGCCACTAGAATCTTTCTTTTCAGGTATCCCTGCCGTACACACTTGTAGTTCTATTTATCATCAGATTAATAAGCTATATTCAGTCTTTTCAATGCTTCTATACTCGGGGACAACTTTCTCAGACAGTTCAGCAACAACGAAAACATCTTTGAGTGCCTCAATGATGTGTACATGTAAAATAGTTCATGCAACGATTTTTGCACTTTCAGTAAATACCGCTAAGAGGTAATCCCTGACGTTGATAGCTGGCAAAAACACCCATTAGTTTTCCTCTCTGCTCAACGGCAGACGCAGAAAAAAATAAAGGAAAGAAACAGCTTTCCCCTCCTCAACTCGCTATTAGAACAGGCGGCAATGTGATCTGACGCTAATTGTATACCGCCAGTGTTCATCATAGTCATGCGCTGGGGTTTGCAAAGAATAAAGCACCGGTTGAGATCTAGGCTTTATTAGAGTTCGGCTATTCTCATCTTTGATTGAACACGAGCCAACACGAATGTTCGGCGATGCTGATTGCCAAGAACCCGAGCACTCGGCTCAGGCTCATGACAACCGAGTACGTCACGGTGTCGCATGACTCGTGGTGAAAAGTCGTGATGGCTAATGCCCCTGAATAAAAAAGGCAGCGACATCTTCTCCCTCCTCCTCTCACGCAAACACCTTTTATTTTTATGTGTTGCTTTTTTACACCCGCGCGTCGACGGTAGCGCCGCCTGGTTTGGCCCAAGATAGCAGGCGTCATTCTTCAAAGGATGTCGCTACTTTTCTGTGTAAATGGGCTTTAGTGATGGCATGTGACGTCACGGTGTCAACAACGCTAATACATCTATATTCCGTTGCAACTCAAGAAGGTAGGGCGAGGGAGAAGAAGGCCGGGGAGGAAGAAGCAGACGAAACGTTAGAGAAGAGAGGGGGAAATTGACGTTCTGAATTTAACTCGACTTGGACGCGGTGAGTAATGCGACTACGCCACGGGGCCACGTGACGTGACATTATTTGACAGCATGTCTTGAAACCATGACGTCACGTGACCACGTGACACACGATTAATCGTAGTGCCAATACAAAAGCGCCACGAAAACCCACAATTTCTTATACATTGCAATTCGGTTTATGACAATTTGATCACTACATAGAAATGCAGCTGCCAATTTTTACTTCTCAAACACTCATTTTGTAATAAAAAAATTACCGTGAACCGTTTTGAACCGGTTACCGTTATATTTTTTTCCGGTTCAGTTCCGGTTCAGTTCCAAGATGGCGGCGAAGATTTCGGTTCGGTTCAGTTCCGGTTCGGCTAAAAATAACGGTTCTG
This sequence comes from Ixodes ricinus, assembly GCA_037355805.1. Classification (NCBI taxonomy): domain Eukaryota; kingdom Metazoa; phylum Arthropoda; class Arachnida; order Ixodida; family Ixodidae; genus Ixodes; species Ixodes ricinus. Next base: position 41 of record JAZHYW010062274.1, on the reverse strand, counting down.
TTCCGGTTTTCGGTTCGGTTCGGTTCCGGTTCGACACTCTG